>PVJH01007191.1:0-95041 GCA_004026705.1 Nesogale talazaci | reverse complement strand
ACTGTATTGTCTCCCGTGTTCACCTTGTAAAGGGATGCCTGTCTGATGTATCCCTGTCACAACAAGCCTTTATGAAGCACAAATGGGCAACCTGTGGCTGGGCATAGTGGGAGAAAGATGACGTTGGAAGCATGAACCGAGGCCACAGTGCAGTGAAAGGACAGGGCAAATGCCAGCAAGCCAGGGACACTCTGAGCTATGCGTGCAGGTGCTCCCCAAGGGGAGGGGCGATATCTTTCTTACTCTGCAGACATGTATGAGATCTGAGAGACCTTAAGTCAGCACCACAGACAGGGAAGCTCAGGCCTAAGTCAAACTCCTTCTACAACATTTGCGACACCTCCAACATGTCCCTTGTGGGGCCCTGGTGATGAGTGGATAAGCCTTGGGCTGCCAGCTCCAAGGCCAGCAATTGGCAGTCACCAGGCACTCAGCAGGAGAAAAAGAGTGGTACAGTCTCAGCAACCCATAGGGGAAGCTCCCCCCGCTCCCCCTGTTCTGTAGAGTCAGAAACGACTCGATGGCAATGAACAGGTGGTCACTTTGGGGACCCTATTGGCAGCAGTGAGTAGCTCCCTGAAAGGTCAGTGTCTTGAGCCCACTCGCCAGTCCACCAGTGAAAGAGCTGTGTGTCTCCTGCTTGGAATTGGCATTCTGGTCAAATGACTAACACAATGTGACAGTATGCAGAGGAAGAAGGCAAGGAGGGGGGCGTGACCGGCATTTTCTCCAGACAGACAAGGTCGTCTGACAACACTAAACCGCACATCAAGATGTTTGACAAGTCCTTCCTGGCTCCTC
The DNA here is from genome assembly GCA_004026705.1 of Nesogale talazaci. Classification (NCBI taxonomy): domain Eukaryota; kingdom Metazoa; phylum Chordata; class Mammalia; order Afrosoricida; family Tenrecidae; genus Nesogale; species Nesogale talazaci. The sequence goes on along the minus strand of PVJH01007191.1, from coordinate 94,240 downwards.
TAAAGTGCAAACTTGGCACCAGACTGTTGAGAGAACATCCATTCTAAGACATAAATAGGAGGACATGGATTATCACAAATCTGACAGCCTTGAACTCAAATATGTTCTATTTATTTCTGAAATAACTGGAAAAGCTGTGATCGCACCTTGACAATGTCTGCAGTATGCACTTGGAAGGGCACACAGAGCTGGCAACGGAGTCTGGAGTAGGAATGAGGCAAACTATCTGGAAGAAGACACATTGGTGTCGAGGGAAAGGAGGACCAGAAGGGGTGCTGAGGGCAGGAAGGAGGATTCCAAGGAGAAAGAAGGGCACCTGCCATGGTGAGGTCCAGAGATGTGCCTGGCAGTCCTTTCCCTAGCAGTTAGATGGAACTGACTGCTTGAGAAAGGATGTGGAGAGAGGCAGCAGAAGAAACAGTCTGCAAAGGACAATCTTGAGGAGACCAGAGGAAGTAACAGGAAGGTTTCAGTAAATGTTAAGTGAAACTTCTATTTCCCAGGCTTGTTTCAAGAAGTGAGGAAATAATCTCTGCCAAGTACCTTTGCAACCTTTAAAATGGAGTACTAAGGGAACATCATGGTGTTTTAAACCTTTTCTCCCGGATAGCAGATGGAAAACACCATCCGTCAGACCTTCAACAAAGAACTTCAAGGATCTTTTCATTGGGAAGTGTCTCCCCTACATCTGCCCACTGTAAATCATAATTCATAGAGAATGCATTTGCATATGTTAAATGACACTTTATAAACAGCGTTGGTTGCATCATGCTTCCAGATGCCTTTGTTCAAAAGCCCCTGAAAAGTGACAGAACAGTCAGCAGTCCTAAATGAACTCTTCTCATCCACACTCAATGCAGGAGAATAATCCTCAGAGTCCACAAAAAAAGCCCTGAGCTCTTGATGCCAAAGGCCTACAACCATGAACACCATGAACTACCATGACACTACCTACCACTTCAACCAGCTAGGGCTCAGGCAGTTTCCAAGAGCTTGAGAGAATTGTGGAAAAATCCACTATGGGATTAAACAGAAGACTAAAGTCCATTTCCAGTGTCAAAAGGATCATGCTGTAGCATGCCCAGGTAATCTTACTTTGCCCAAAAGAGCACATAATAGACCTAAATGAACATTCATTTTTACTTGTCCCTTCGCAGCCTAAGGAGAATGGTGAATAATGGTGACTCCCTCATTCTAGAACTTCACATCCTCTCGGTTGTTCATCTATGGAACAAACACTTGTTGAGCTCCAACTCTGTTTTGGACACTGTCCTGGGCATCAGGCAAAGAAAGTAAGATCTACTCCTCATCTTTGAATTGAATTGCTTGCCATGAGATGAGGAAGGGAGGTAGGTTTAAAAATTAAAATCAGAGTAGAAATGGAAGGAATCCAAGCCATTAGAATTTGCAGGCCATTATTTGATGCTTTGAGGCATATATTGTCCCCAGGATCAAGGTCACAACAGTAGTAACAAAACAAAACAAAAAACAAAAAGGAATTCCCAGCTGCAAGGTCTAAGCAAACAATCCCCTTTGCCCAGGACAACAGTTCTTCTTTAATAGGAAAAACAGGAAGCATCCTATTCAAAATCCCAGCTGAAGGATGCAGGTTGAATATTCATTAGGATGGGGGTGGAGTGCGACACTAGCAGGAACACCCGCAGCATGGGCAGATCTCTGGCTGTAGAGTTGTGTTTCCTAGACAGCTTCCACAGCAAAGGGGAGCAGGGAGTTTCCTACCTCAAGACTACATCTGACAATGACAACTAGTCTTAGATGATAAAACTCCTCGGCAGTTCCTGCTCTGCCAGTTCATAAACTCTCTTTTACAGTCTGGCATTAGGGCACATGAAAGAAGAAGCATTCTTTGCTTTCTGTCTGATTACGTAACGTCGGGTTAAAGAAAGAGAAAGGCTCTATAAAACCATAATTATAATTCTGTGTAGCCAGGGAAACTAACAAAGAGCAATACGCTCACTTCTTGCTTTTCCGGTTGCTGTGATTATTATTGCCACCAGCTTCCTGCTACCCACAGGACCCCAGGTGGCACCGTCAGGGGTGCAAACCCACCAGTTGCTCCATAGGAGCAAGGTGAGGGAATCTGCTCCTGTACAGACTGCCAGCGCCGGGAGCCCTCTGCTATAGGATGGCTGTGAGCAGGCGTCAACTCAATGGCAATGGGTTTCCTGCTACTACACATTACCTCCTTTGACCTTAGCTGAGCAGGCGGTGGACAAGTAAACCTAGAGGCAGGAAGGAATTACTTAAAAGGGAGCTTCAAAAAGCTCCATTACTTTCTTTCTTTTTAAAAAATCATTTTATTGGAGGCTCATCCAACTCATCACAATCCAGCCAGCCAGTCAGCCATTGTTTGCAAAGCCCATTTGTACATTTTTTGCCATCATCATTCTCAAGACATTTTCTTTCTACAGAAGCCCTGGGTATTAGCTCCCTCCCCAACCCCTCTCCCTCAGGAACCCTCTTATAAATTTATAAATTATTATTATGTTGTCATATCATACTTGCTACAGTATCCCTAGAAACACAGGGCTGTAATATGGCCCTAGAAGAGGACACTCCAGGGAGCTCAATGCAACAATGAGCATACAGACAGTACCGGGCTAAGCAATACTACCCTGTGTCCCCCATCAGGTCAGATTGATGAGTCGGAGCTGACTCATCTATGACTCGTGGCTTTTCCAGAAGAGCGGGGAAGGAAGGCATCCCCCACAGTGTGAGGAACACTTAGGGCCTGGCCTGGATGGTGACATCACCACTGAATGCAGCTCCTGAAAGGGCCAGCTGGGAAATGTTAAAGGTGACCCTAAAGGAGGATTTTCCAGGTAAGGACTGTACAAGCCTCGCTGAAGGTTGAAATAGAAGTTAAATGCTGCTGTGCATAAAGGAAATCAATATTCTCTATCAGATAAATTTGAGGCTATTCACATTTGCTTTCTCAGCCCCTGAGAATGTACAAGGTCAGATCCCATTTATTTTCAAGTGAGTCATAGCCCTCTCACTTCCCTGCCCCATTGCCTCCTTCCGAGTCTTCAAAGTTCCAAAGGTGTATGAAGATCAATGCATGGTGATCCAGTCCTTGCCCAAGAGGCTTCCTGAGGTAGGGGGATGGGAATGTGGCCACTTGGCCCAGTTTCCTCAAACTGCCTGCTGGTATCAGCCACCCAGTCAGACCTCTTGCTGGAAAGCAGAAAACACCAGCTCCAGTGAGATATGGAGAGGGGACAGGTGAGGCAGTGTCACCCTCCAGTGTCACCCTCCTCTCCCTCAAAAAATGCAGGTGCCACCTTGAGAAAAACAGAGGCAAAGCCAGGTGGTCCACTAGGGAGAGGGATATGGGGGTGTTGTGTAAATGAAGAAATGGGAAGGAGAAATCAATGACTCACCTGCACTCTAAATGACAAAACTTGTCATTCTTTGGCATTTGGTGGCATTGAGGTAAATATTTTAGGTGTACACCGCCTTCTCTCTTAGTAGATTTGACATCAATGAGTACGCTGCCATTCTAGTGAGACATGATGCTGTGATAGTCTTCAGCACTCTCCATTTGCCCCTCACCTGGGGCCATTCTACTTACATGGAAGAGGGCATCCAGAGGAGGAAGGAGCTTTCACCATGAGGTGTTCATTCTGGGGGACAATGAGTATGCTACCCAAGTAAATTTTGCTTGGTTCTGAGAAAGAGCTTCACAAGAAAACAATTTCATTGATCATTTCACCTTTCTAGAGCATGGCTTCCCCATCTATAAAATGAGCATGACAGATCGGCCTTTTTGTATGAAGCAGAAATGTGAGAAGGGCAAAGATGCCTTCCAATCTCTTAGGTGAAGGTGAACGCTGACATTATGGATTGATGGAAATGGGCCGGATCTGAAGCTACATGAATGCATCTGAGGGCAGAATCAACTACCATCACTGTTATTGGTGTTTGGGTTCTCGATTAGAAAAAATAGGTACGTGAACTTGTAATGTGCCTATGGGTTATGTGTGTGTGCCTTGGCAAATGTTAGCATAGCTGTCAGAGAACACTTACACCGGCTCCAAGTAACAAATGACCAGTGTTATTTGGCCGTGAATCGACCCCAATTCATGGTTCCCTGGGTGTGTAATGAAACCGCTCCATAGAGTTTCAGTGCCTGGGTTTTCAGCAGTCTATCATCATACTTCTCTTACCTCAGTGTCAGAAATATGTTGTCAATCCTAACCTTTATGGCTGTACTTTAAGGAACTCTGGTGGGGCTGTGGGTTATATACTATGCTACTACTGGCAAGGCCAGTGGTTCAAACCCACGAGGCACTCCTCAGGAAAAAGATGAGGCTCTCTTGGAAACGGTCCACACTGGACCACTATCAGTTAAACTGAATGACAATGGTCTGTTTTTGTTTTATTCTCAGGCTTATATAATCCCATTTGGGAATAGGCTGTTTCGGTTGTGCTAATTAGGTTGAATTGGAGTAGGGTATACCCTACCTCTCTTTTGAGGTATAAGGGAGATTAAACCAGCAGAACAAGCTGGGACAGAACAGAGGAGGAACAAGGCCAGACCATATGAAGATAAGCTGGGAGCAGAGGAGAAAAGGACCTTTCTCCAGAACTAACTGGAAGGAAGCCTTCCTCTAGAGCAGGCTCATGTATTGAGGGATTCCTCTGGAGTACAGAGGGGTGTGTGTGTGTGTGTGTGTGTGTGTGTGTGTGTGTAGCTAGGAGAGGAGAGGGTGGCTAAACTTCAATGTAGATGGCCCTTTGAAGTTAGAAATCAAACCATGTATAACAATGGGCAAATCTGTAGCAAAAAATCTCATTGGAAGAGAGGGAAAAAAATCAAAAGCAGGAGGCAGGTCATGCTATTAAGGAATTTGACTAGTAATTTAAGTGATTGAAGACAAAATTGAACATCTGAGTGGCAATGAAGAAACCAAACTCACTGCCATGAAGCCAGCACTGACCTCTATCAACCCCTCGTGGGACTGAGAGACTGCAGCGATTTACGGGAGTAGAAAGTCTAGGACACGAGCCTCCCTTTCCCGAAAAACGATGTGTAATGCTAAGAATGGTCTTTAAAACATTTCGGCCTATTTGTTTTTGGAAGAACATCAAGAATCTCCCTGGTGATTTTACACTTAGTAATACATTTTCAGAAACTAAAAATTTAATTATATGTGTACAGATATAATTATATGTCTTTCCATTCCATTTTTCTATTAACTTTTTAAAGTCATCTCACTTATATCAAAGGTATTCTTTAGGGGGAAAAAATCATCAATTTCCAGCTTCATGAAATGTTTAAATAGCATATTTCACCCATATGAAATAAATATCAGAAGACTTAGAAACATGTTTTTTTCAGTTTTAGAATGCTCTGAGATTTCTACAACATAATTAAGTGGAGGGAAAAGATGTAGCCTATAAAACTATACGAAAATGATAAAATTCCCCAAAAGGTTAATGTTTACCCTCGACTTGTGATATTGCTTTAGTTTTCTTCTGTAGGATCTTGTACCTTTTATAATGAAAATGTGTTACACCTACAACTAGAAAAATAAAAATTAATAATAACAAGGCATAAAGAGGAAGCTGTCTTCTTCTTTCCCTTAAACCTCACCATCCCTACCCTATTCTTTCCCTAGGAAACTTTCCAATGACCACTGAAAACAGTCATAGATCTGATCTGCAATCCAGGTAAACACTTGCTGATCACTGGCACCTAAGAAACCATATCATCATCAATCCGCCCCCTGCCATCCCCTTCTACACTGCCAGCTCCAACACAGATCTCGACGTACACTGCAGCCAGCAGCCTGATCTGTGCCTTTCTGTGGCAAAGCCTCCCTCGGGTTCAGATGGTCTTGTTCATCCCTGCTGAGTGGATCCCCTCCAGCCACCCCTGTGCACAAACGGAAACTCCTCCACCGGCTTTCTGAGCTACCATCTTTACAGACTGATCCAGCTTGTCTTTCTTTGAGTAGCTGGGCAGGTTTGGATCTCCAACTTAGCCGACTGCTGCAAATACTCATACCACCATGCTCTTTTCTGGTGATCTGAAGGAGGAAATATAAAAAACTGCAAACTCATGGAAGCCAAGTTGATGTTGATTTATAGCCACCCAACAGGATAGGGTAGAATTGCCCCAGTGGGCTTCCATCTTTTTTTTTTAATGGAAGTTGAAAGCCTCCCACCAAAAGGAAAGAGACTTAAAAAGAATCTTTTAGTCGTTTTATTGGGGGCTCGTACAATTCTTATCAAAATCCATCCATCCATCCATTGTGTCAAGCCTGTTTGTACATTTGTTGCCATCATCATTCTCAAAAGATTTGTTTTCCACTTGGTCCTTTGGTATCAGCTCCTCATTTCCCCTCCCCCTCATGAACCCTTGATAATTTATAAATTATTATTATTTTGCCATGTCTTACATTGACCGACGTCTTCCTTCACCCACATAAGAGCTCTTTGTTTTTATTTGTTTTGTTTTGTTTTAAGACTGAGGTGGGATGCAGGCGCCCTCTCTGTGTCCAATTGTGTGGGCAGTGACCGAGGGACCCAGCCCCTTCCCACAGCCTTGGAGCTCTGGCCCTGTGCCATGCAGCCTCTTGGTGGGCAGAGCAGATGAAATCGCTTTCACTGGAAGGAAATGGCACACATTGACTTATTTATTAAATTCCCAGAATGCATCCATTGCACCAACCTCTGGATCATCAACTCGAATGATGAAACAGGAGCTCTCAAGTCCAGGAACAAACTCAAGGGTGCTTGTGGCAGGATGGGCTGGATTCTACTTGGAACTCGTGGCTGGGAGGTCTTGGGGGGGGGGCAGGGGGGTGGACCAGCTCCCCCTTCTCAGGTACGGCTAGGCGATGACCACTCGAAAGCAGGAACACTGCTCATAAGGCTGCCACGTCTCTCTTCCCAGGCCTCCCATCCCACTCGGGTGTCCCAGCAGTGGAGGCTGCTCAGAGGCTCAGAGGCAGCCAAAGAAAGGGTGGGAATCACCCCAAGACTCCGTCCCAGGCCCGTGCTCCACCTCTGGTTCCGCTCGCCCTCCTGCACCGTCTCCACCCGCACCCCTCCCGGCCCCCTGCTCCGCAGACAAGAAGTCATTAAACAAAGCACACGGCTTGGTGTCATCGCACACCTATTCTAATACATCTGAGCCCGAAATGCCCCAGGGCCCATCTCAGATGAATATTAATATTATACTGCTCCGCTCAGACTCAGAAGACCGCTCCCCGGCCGCCCGGGCCTCCCCACGCGCCTCGGCCCCTTTCTCACGCCCCCACAAGTGCTTTCATCCGCCCCTGGCTTCCCAGACTGAGGCAACACGCGAACGTGTCCCCACCTGAGACAGAGAAAGGCGCCTTTGTTAACCGCGCAAGCTCCTCAATAGGACCATCATTTAATTACTGCCATTCTCCCAGGCCTGCTTCTTGGCAGCAGCCTCCTCTCCAGTTAAATAGACTTTGAGTTTTCCCAGGGAGTCTCTATCAGGGATCGTTTGTGAATGGAGACGGCTTTGGGGTGTGGCTGCTGGTACAGAAGAGGTGAAGCTGCGGTAAGGGAGCTGCGCACCCCCGACTGGGAGAAAGGCTATGCGTGTCCTTCAGAAAAGGGTCACTTCTCTCCGGATACGGGGCTCAGACTCACATCCGTGGAGTGCATTCTAGCTGGGGCACATCTATTTTGCCCGGCTGCCAGGAACGTCCTGGCTGTGAGTTCAGGCATAAGGACACACTGACATACATCTTCTGGAATGTGCACCAACCGGGAGTATCTGGTTGACCCTGTAAGGTGTCCAAATCTTTCCTGTTCTGAAATGTCAGAGAGGAGACCTAACGATTCCAGCCGGAAGTGACTGCATTCCAGACAAAAGATCCAAGCCCTGACAGACACTCTGATTTGCTCGATGTGGGCATGGGAGCAGAGATGCAGTTTATGCTCACTAGATAACTTGATGAGGTCAAGTCAGAACCCTCCCTTCACCGAATGATGATCTCATGGGAAGTGTCGGATCCCCTTCAAATGTTTACATCATCGCAGCCTGGCGTAGTTCCTCACTGGCACCCATCTTGGAAGACCCACACAGGGGAAAAAAAATCAACTCATCTTATTTACCATTCCATCTCCACGTTCATCTTGTGCTCTCTGGATTCTAATCTCAATAGCTAATTATGTGTAATTGGGGCCTGGAAGATCTTAGGGACCAATCCGTCCCCAACTCCAGAAGAGCTCAAGAAATTATAGCAACAACCAAAAAAGCTCACAGCCAGATCAAAGGACAAGGGTCAGTTTGAACATGGGTGAATGCTGCAGACTTAATAAAAGAGAATGAGCCCCAAAATGAAAAAAGAGATGGAGGAAGTCCTAAATTACCATATCAATAAAGCCTCATCCTGTTGAAAATAAATAGCTCATCTGCCTCCTGCATTTTCCCATGACCGGTGCAAACTAAAGATCTGTAAACATCTGTGTTAAATATACCAGAGTGCTTGATTTTCAGCCACTGTCGGGAGCCCGGGTTCAGATGAGAAGGATAGATGGCACAGAGGGAGACAAGCAATGGAAGCAGGCAAGTGAGAGAATGGCTGTGTGGGACCATTCCCAGATTATTGCCAGCCGAGACTCTGATCAGGGTGTGAAAAAGGTGAGATGGGAAGTTGGGAGCTGCTTGGTGAGAGATTTCCCCTATTGAAAGTCCTTAAGGAGACCTGGTAGCGTAGTGGGTATGCATTAGGTTAGGACCTATCTGCAAGGTCAGCAGTGCAAAACCACCAGTCTCTCCAAGGGCCAAAAGACTGGGTTTTCAACTCCCGTACACAGTTACCAACTCAGAAGCTCACAGGGGAGGTTCTACCCTGCCCCTAGATGTCGCTGTGAGTTGGCATCAACTTGAGGGCACAGTGACCTTGGTTTGGTTTGGAAAGTCCTAACATGTCCCCTAGTGCATTCAGCTATATTGCTGTCTTGACCAGCTTTGTTGGGAGGGGGAAGGGCATCCCCCAACCCTCCATGGAGGGTCTTCTCCCTTGGAGGCTAATTTATGCTGGACAATGTTACCTAGAACTATAGCCACTGAGCCACAACAGTGTCACTACAGTGCCTCCCGGTGTAGTAACTCCTGATGTCCCCTTCCTGCCTCCCAGGACCTCCTCCTCTTACCAGACCCTACAGAATCCTGAGTAGTGTTTAATATTAATTTTCATTAGAATATGTGATGAATATCACAAATTGCCGAGGTATAATAATTATTTTATGACAGTTGTCCCACATTTATTGCCTATGCGTGGTTTCTCAATTTCATCAGATTTTTGATGCTGAATGCATTGTGATTTCATGTGCCTGAATTGTTCACATTCAGGGAATTACATTTCAGAACAAAATTCCTCTTGTTCAACATGGAGAAAAGTTTTCTCATCTCCACTGAGCACAACCGACTATTTTGTTGCTTCTGTTCTGATTGAATGGCAGAATGCTAAATCTGATTTTACAATTTTTTCATGTAAAACATCTCATAATGTTTCTTTGAAAGAAAATTGTTTTTGTGTTGATAAACAATTCTTTCCAATATATTATACTTAAAGCATTGTTGGGTTCTGTCCAAAATTCTTTCATGTTGCAGGTGCTCGAGCAAATGATCATCTTTCTGGATCTCAGTGGAAACCGGACTGCAGTAGTTAGCCAACATCACATCCTGACAGAGGTATTCTGACCAGAATTCAGAAGCTGCCATTTCTCCCAGGTGAGTTTTATAACCACATCGTTGAATGACAGCCATTCCTTGGTCATTTCTGTTGGTCCTTACAACACGACTGGCAACAGGATGCTGTGTTTGTCTTATCTGGATCAGCTCTAATGATGTCCACAAATTACAATCTCTCCTGAGGACATCCCAGAAATTATAATACCCAAACAAGGCACTTCTTCCTCCTCCCTCTAAACTGCCCCTGATTCCAAATCTGCACCCTGCGGGTATGGCTGTCAAGATGCTGCCCCAAAGAAGAACCATATCTCAAGTCATTTATGATCCTAAGTGGTGTGTTAAGGTAGAAAAGGGATCCCATCCTAGCTCCACCTTCTGGAAGTCTTGTTGAATGTGCTCCGTGGAGCAAGAACCCACTTCAGAAAGAGAGCACGGGGTGGGAGCGGAGTCACGAGGCAGTTTGGAGGCAGGTGAAAGAGATGTGGCACACAGTCAGTGGGAACATTTAAAACACTGAGAGTAACAAATAGTTACCGTGGAGAGGTGTTCCTGAAGAGATTGCAGGTTCCTGGAGAAGAAAGCCTGGGAGATGTGCGTTGAGAAACCAGCCATGGAAACCACCACACAACAGCGCTGTGCTCTGACACATATGGGGTCTGCAGGAGTTGGTGTGCGTTTGATGGCTTCTGTTTGCTCTGGTTTCTTTCCTGCTGACTGTGGAAGAACAGGCCTGAAGATCTGCTTCCACAAGCAGGACGCTCCAGACACGCTATGGAACTGTTCTGCACTATAACACCTGCCATGGCTGTGAGATAGAATGAAGCCCGTGACAGCAATGCTGAAGGGACACTCACTCTCTAATAATTCCTTAACTGTCGGAAGGCTAACAGCAAATTTGTTTTGTGAAATCTTTCCATGTTGGATTATAGCATTTTTAGTTACATTATTAATAATACAACCTTTAGCTCTTTTTTCTCCTTTGTCTTTAGTGACTACTTTGTTCTTGAAATATGTATTGCTTTAGATTCACCAATGCTAATTAACACAATATTCACACTAAAGCACCAAAAATTTTGACAAAATCGGGGACAATAAAAACATAGCCATAGGGCTGAGCCCCGGTGGCATAAGTGGTTGAGTGTGGGACTGCAACCCATTGGGCTTGGCGGTTCAAACCTAGTGGCGGCTCTCAGAAGCAGTGCTGGGTAGCTCCTACGACCACCAGAGGGCAGTGATGCCCCCCCCAAAATAAAGTGATAATATTTAAAAAAAAAACATAGACATAAATAAAAACAAGATCCAGTACCCTGTACTATATACACAAACATCATTGTGATTAAATGGGTAATATGACACTTTAACCGGAATGCATTAAAAGTTCAGAAAGTAAATTCTAACAGAGTTTTAGCCTTGTAAGTAAATTAATGCCTACAAACTTGGCTTAAAAAAGAAAAGATGCAGGCTGAGCCCCGGTGGCGTAATGGTTGTGTGCGGGACTGCAGCCTACTGGGATGGAGGTTTGATTCTAGCTTCACAGAGCAAAGGCTGGGCCTCCTATTCCCACCACCTGAGGGCAGTCATGCCCCCCCCCCCAAAAAAAATGATGCTGCTATTATAACTAACGACAGGAATATTTTTATTAAAATTATTTTTTTCTGCAGAAACAAGCACAACATTTTTGTAACCATCTTCTGTTATCACCTCCCCTGACTATGGTGTGTACTCCCCTCCCCCCATAGCAACACGACTGAATTTAACCTAGCTTCATTTTATGCATGCCCAAATGAAGGCATAAAGAGAAAATATCAACAGTTCATGCATATGTCTAACCCCTGCCTTAATTGTCTCCCAGAGCTGGTCTCTGCTGCCCACTCCCTAGTGACCGCTTTCTCTCTGTCTTGGCCTCCACGGACTCTAGAAGGGCTCTGAGCCCAGCAGGGCTGGGCAGCTTCTTCAGAAAATATTCTCTGAAATACTTTTAAAGAGCTTCACAGAGTCCTTGTTATCTAATAGATAAGGCAAAAATCTGGTGGCATGTTTTCCTTTGCTATTCTACCAAGGGAAAATAAAGATGAAAAGTCTTCATAAGTGATACATCTTTCTGGGAAAGTTTTCAAGTAAATAGCTTTCATCCATAAATGGTAGAGGCAGTCCATCTAAAAGGAGTACGCTGAAGTGACTAAATTGAATCGACTCTAATTGAAAAAGTTATAGCTTACAAACAGAACTCCCTGACTGTAATTGCTTACAACAGTAGGCAGTAAACACGGCGATTAGCATCATTGTGATTACAACTCCTATTAGAGTTTATAATGTAATTAGAACCAAATAAGTGGTTCTCTGTGGAAAGATTCTTTGTGGAAAAATAAAAAGGACATACTCTTCCTCCCGAAAGTAGCCCCATGATTCAAGGAGGTGGACCTTTAGCTTCTTAGGGTCTCCTGGTCTCATCAGCTACCACACCCAGTAATTATTCCAAGCTGCATGCTTCCAAGAGAAAGCTTTGGAAAGTCTACAGCAGCTGAGTCCTGGGGACAAGGGATCATCCTGTAAGGCTTTTCCCACACTGGTTGAATAATTACACTGCTCCTTAAGGAGGAATAGCAGAAAGCGATTTCTTCTTCTGCCTGTAACAATCATACACATGCACAGAAACGAAATAGCAAAACACCTGAAACCACAGTTTTCAAGACACTGGATATCAGGCATCAAAAGGCAGAAATCCCTGATAGATGCCAAGCACATAAAGGGAGCCCCATTAGTGCTACAGCCTACTTCCTGGACAGAGTTTCCACACCATGGGAATGGAGAGGGGATGTGGCCAAGCCTGGTGTGCGTTCAGAGTTGAGGAGACAGAGAGAAGGGTTTGGAAAGTCGACAGCAGCTGAGTCCTGGGAGACAGGGTTCACCCTGTAAGGCTTTCCTCACCTTAGTCTTACAAATCTGCAGGGGAAGAAGTACTCCCAGAGTGCTCCTCGGTGGCAAGGATGGCAAGAGGACATCTCAAGCAATTGGGCATGTTGTCAGTTCACTTCAAGGAAAAAGGCATCATGCTGGGTGAAATTGAAGGACAGTGAGAAAGAGAGAGAGAGAGAGAGAGAGAGAGAGAGAGAGAGAGACCCATGACACGATGGACTGATGCTCTGACTGCAATGATGGGCTCACACCTGGAGCCCATTGGGAGGCTGGAGCAATACCAGACAGTGTGGCATGGGTGTGTGTGGTAGGGTTGCCTTAGCCTCTATACCATCCCCCAGACAACCGAGTGACCATGAAGACTGGGCATAGTTCCTCTTTTCCTGATGGGTCTGGGTAAGAAAAGGTGGGCGGAGATGCGGATAGGATTCTATGATTCAGTTGAAAATTGACTGTTCACAGCGTCCATTATGTTTGTTAAAACTTGGAACTCTGGTCTGGGGATTGATCACTGTGCAACCCTGATGAGTATGAAATGGGCCTTCTCAGAAGTAGATAAGGGGTATTTCACTATTATCAAGATAGAAGAACGGGGGTGGAGGAGCTAGGAGGAAGAGGGTGGGAAGGAGCTGATACTAAGAGCTCAACTAGGAAGAGAATGATTTGAAAATGGTGATGATGGCATATGTACAAATGTGTTTGATAAAATTGATGTGTGGATTGTTAGAAGAGTTGTAAGAACCCCCGATAAAATAATTTATTTAAAAAAGGAGAACAAGGTGAGTTGTTGTAAATGAACAAAGATGCAGAGGATCAAAAGGTACACAGAATGAGTCTGTAACAAAGCAGAGGGCTAGAACTCACTCAGGCATGTAGCAAGACACTGAGCTGTGTCCTCCTATTTATTTGTGCTCAAATTTGGGGATACATGACTGGTTGTATTTACTCAGAATATTTTTAAGTCTAATAAGTAACTTTCTTAAAACAACATTATCTCAAAGTCAGGTCATCTGGTACTGTAAAAATACAATCTATAGGGCTGAGCCCAGTGACGTAAATGGTTGAGTGTGGGATTCTGGCCCGCGGACTTGGCAGTTCAAATTCAGCGACAGCTCTCAGGAGCAGTGCTGGATAGCTCCCATGACCACCAGAGGGCAGTGATGCCCAAAACAAACAAAAAACAAGAAAATACTATCCATAAAGCAAAGAACAAGGACCAAACAAACTCAAGGATTCACATGCACAGGTAATGTTGGCATTTCCTTGATAATCAACAAGAACTGTTTGCAAACCATGCTGACCCGAATGTGTATTCTAAAAGTCTAGATTTGTGTCCAAATTCTAGCCACACTCTGGGTACAAAGAGGTGAAGTGCATCAGGACCCCAAAATTCCTGTTTATTGCAATTACCTTGTAAATCTTAAAGCCATGACTAACTGATAAGCAAAACTAAATATAATCATTAAAATATCAGATAATCTTAAAATAGCAAAAAGAGAGGGGGGAAAAACAATGGGACAGGTGGAAAACAAATAACATAATAGTACACTAAACTAATCATCATATTAAATGTAAATAATCTAAACAGCCCTGATTGTCAAGTTAGATTTTTTTTTAAAAAGTCAACTGAATGTTGCCTTAGGAAATGCACTTTAAATATAAAGTCATAACAGGTAAAAACTAAAAGAAAAGGTTATATCATTCTAAAGTGAATCAAAAGAAAATCTAGTAACAGAGTAGCACGTAATAGCAGATCAGCAAACTCTATGAAGCAAACATTAATATAAAGAGAGGAAATAGATGAATCTGTAATTATAGCTAGTTATTTCAGTAATTTTCTCCCAATAATGTATAAAATAGAAAGGCTGGGCCTTCCTACTCCCACCAGAGGGTAGTGATGCCCCCCCCAAAAAAAAAATAATGTATAAAATAGAAATAAAATCAAATGGGAGGTTCAAAAATTATATTTAATCATCTCTACATAACTATTATTTGCAGAATACGCCACCTAACAATAGCAAATAATATATTATTTTCAAGTACATACAGAGTTTAGAAAGATGATACTAGTTGAAATACAGTTTAAGGGATTCAATCATACATAGTATGATTACAATGAATACAATGAAATAAAAAAGGAAAATATCAGATGTTGGAAAATTATTACCATATTTATAAATAGTCAGTTGGCTAAAGAAGAAATCAAAAAGGAAATATGAAAGAAATTTAAATTGAATGGAAATGAACCTATCAAAATTTGTCAGATGGTGTAAAAACAACTCTTAGAAAAATGTATAACACTAAATGCCAACATTACAAAAGAAAAAAGTTCTTAAGTAAATTATCTCAACTTTAACCTTAAAGTAGAAGACAATATTATTGATTTTTAAACTATACAGTTTTAAAACCAGTTTTATAATATTCCAGATGAATTGCACATGGAAAATAATGACAGTTTAGTTACTGGGAAATTTTGTAAACTTGAAGATTAAATGTAAATTAAACAATACAATGTTAATTCTTAATTTGATATTTTACTGGTTTAATGAAAGAAATATTCTTGTACTTAAGTAACACAAGATTATTTAGGATTGAAGAGATATGAATTCATTTCCTTTGAATTTATTTATAGTGAGAAAGTGTGATATAGACACAGATGTAAGTAAATATAAATAAAAATTATATGAGGCAAGATGTGACAAATGGTGAGTCTGGTAAATATATACTGTTGCTCTCTTCACCATTCTCTGTATGATTACAATTGTGTTAACATTAAAAACTAAGTGGAAAAGAAAAAAAGTAAGTAGAAAAAAAAACAAATTAAAACAAAGGTATGAGTGACTTCTTCATTTGGATATTTTTAAACCGGCTACTTTAAAGTGCTTATCAGGAAATTGCAATATCAGTCACATTGCTGTTGGTGTCCAGTGATTATCTCATCTCATGTCCGTGGAAGTTTTTATGACTCTTAATATGCCAAGCAATTTTGTACTGCATTTGGGGATTTAGACTAGGGACTGGGCCTTTTTTATATCTGGTGATTTGGAAATATTTAGAATTGTGATATTCTTTCCTGGTGACACATTTTTGTTTGTTTGTTTGTTTGTTTGTTTGGGTGACACATGTTTTGCAGTGTTTACAAACAGCTGTTTCTGTAGTCTAGCAAAGTGTAAAGGTTGAGTTCGGTGGGAGTTAAAGGAAGGTGCGTCTTATTTCAAAGAGGCCTGCTAGTGTTTGGGGGCAAGTGTTGGACTGGCAACCACAAAGTCGGCAGTTCAAATCCATCATTTGTTCCTCTAGAGAAAGATGAAGACACCTGTTCCCATAAGACGCCCAGCTTTGGAAACAGCATGAGTAGGAATTGACTCGGTGGCAGTGAGTTGGATGGTGTCGACACCATGGGGCTGGCAGAATTCTAAAAGGGGGTCCAAGATTTCTTTCCCCTGGTGCACATGCCCTTTATAGTCATCTCCCTTTGAACGAGACCCAGAGTTGGATGTATCTGATACCTCTCCTATAATTAGGCCACTTTATATGGTGGAGAGATCTTACATATATGATGAAGGCCCTCTAGTCACAAGTGAGATTAGCCCAAAGGTCATGAACTAATCCAGTGGATTTATGAAAGAAGTCAGAGAACTCCAAACTTGACTAGGCTCTCCTGTCCATGCAGTTTCTATGAGTTCTACAGCTGCAAAGACACAAATTCTGCTAACACCATGTGAGTGTGGGCAACAACCTTGAGCCTCCAAACCCAGCCAATGCCACGATGCCTGGGGAGATCTGAAACTGTGACTCTAGTGGAGTTCTGCCCAGACTTCTGAAGCACCGAATTGTGAAATAATACCCAAGGTTATTTTAAGCCCCCATGTTTGTGGTAGTTTGGTACCTAGTAACATTCCGCTACACGTTACCTTACCTGGAAAAAAAAAAAAGTGAGGTCTAGGTACTCCATCTCTGAGCACATGCTTTCCTATGCTTTGCATGTTGATTACTTCCCCTTACCAAAGCTCTTTGTTGATTTTCCTTCCTCTGCGTTCCCCCGAGAGTATTGAAGTTCTGGTTCAAAGTTTCAGGGCAGTTCCCGCTCCAACTCTCCAACAGCACTTAACCTAGTAGCCTGGGTCTGTGCTTCCACACACTATTCATTGTTTCCCTCGCCATTCCGGTTCACTGGGGTCATTGAGTTGTACGGCAGAACAATGATCTTCTGCATTATGCCTTAACTATCATCATATGCACCAACTGACAAAGACTAACAGTCATTACAAGAGCTCTGGTCGGGTAGTAGCTAGATGTCGGGCGGCTAAGTGGAAGGTTCACAGTTTGAAACCACCAGCTGCTCAGAGGGAGGGTTAGAGTCTCAGAAACACACAGAGCAATTCTCCCCCATCTGATAGGGTTGCTAAGAGTTTAACAGTGTTTACTAATAGTAATTTCATGACTTCCTACTCCCACAAAGAGTTATAGAAACCCACGCGGCAGTTCTATCAGGCTCAATAGGGTCAATATGAGTCAGAAATGACTTGGTGGAAATGTGTTTGAGTTTTTGAATAGTAAATCTGGTTTCATTAGCAAAAAAAAAACCATGTGAAACCATTTATGAAATAAGCCACGTATGAACTGACGTGTTTTTTTTTAATGTAACAGTTGTCAAAATAAAGTACGAGTCCCAGGTAAGGTAGGAATAGTGTCTTACCCAAATAATTCATATATAGAAACATAAGACAGAAGGAAACAAGGTGTCTTCTCTCTTTGGATACACTTGGAGGAAAAGAATCTGATCTGTAATTCAATTGCTTGGGAAGCACCAAATGCCAATAAGCCTCTCTTGGGGATGCACAGCACTAATCAAAGAAGATCCAGTTTGTCTGTGAAGAATCCTGTTGAATCTTGGCGTCTCTCTGCATTTCCCACACATTTTTGACCAAGAGGCCTTTCTATGATGTGCCTCTTAAAATCCCTGGAAACAAATGCCTTGGTGTGGAAAACACTGGGAAATGCAGCTCTGGAAGTTTAGATTTGTTGCATGTCCATTTATCCTGCCCCTCCTTCAGAAGACATCCCACACTAGGTCAAGGGTTGATATTATGTCAAGTGGTCTAAAGAATTCTCTGCATCGTTGCTCTAAAATAGAAATAGCTGCCCCGGCCTCACCACAAGTTAGTGTGAAGCACTAATACACCCTCAGAGAAAACGCATCCTCATGTACTTAAGAATTCCAGGCATCACTCTTCTGCCATGGCTTATCATTCAAAAGCTTTCAACCAGATCTAGTTGAAGCACCCCTCTATGCTGAGCACAATCCTTTACTAGCAATTACAACAGGACAAGCCTTTACGAAGGTGTGCTCATGCCAGGGGGCACCCACAAGGGAGTCTAATTCATGGCTTCTTGGGAAAGGTGTGAATTGTCCAACTGGAGGATGACAGTCACCAGAGCAAAACCTCAAACCTGGTCCAAGAGCGAGAGTTCCCCTGCCCCTCCCAGGCCTCACCTGCAGAAGACTTTGCAAATGACATGAGGCTGAATCAGAACCCAAGGGAATGTCTTCAGGCTGAGGGCCATGGAGGACAGGGAGAGACTCAAGAAATGGAAATAACAAATTCCTTTCCATGTTGCATAGATTGTAAGACAGATGTCTTTTGTCCACATTTTAATATCTCTGGAAATAGGGAACATCTGGCAATCAAGCTCATCAAGAACTGCTGTCCACCAGACATTCATGTGGTCCTCGTGGTCACTGCCCCTATGTGCAAATTTGCGCCCAGATGTTGCCCTTGCTTTCGCTGTCGTTTCAAATGGGACTGTGTGCATTTGGGGGACTATATGTGCTGGGTTTAATTCTGTGTAAAATATTCTCCTAACAATGACACCACATTTATAGTATTAAAAAAAAAAGCTGACTCTGTATTCACAAAGACATGGAGGAAGAGCATGGGGCCTGGACTTGTGATTTGTGAGGATCTGTCATGACAGGTTGACTGGAGACAATTCCATGTTTTCTTACAGAACTACTTCCAAGTGCCCGCTAGTCTGGCCATTCAGAGTGCAGCCCATGGGTCAGCTGCATGGCCAGGGAACTTGTTGGAAATCTTAGGCTGTGCTCTAAATTTTCAGGATCTGAAGCATTATTTTACCAAGGTCCCCAGGTGGCCTGTACATACATGAAAGTTGGTGTGTACTCCTGTGGAGTTCATACCACGAAGCAAAATTACATGGAATTGTTGCGCTACATGCAAAGAAATGTCTGTAAATAGCCAAATACTGTAGCTGAAGGCAGGAGAAAATGCCAAATCCTGCAGAATTGACAACAGAAATTTTAGTGCAACAGGAGACTGGGGTGACCATCTGATGGTCAATGTCAACTTAACTAGCCTAGCCAAACAACAGCTTTGCTGCTGTTCTATAAAGTTGTGTAATATAATGCAATCAAATCAATAACCAGTTGAAAAGTCTGGTGTCTCCAGTCTATAAAAATATATTTTAGCAGAACTTGTTCACTTTCTCTTCTCCAGTCTATCCTCTTTCTATCCCAGGACCTATGAATTTGTGCACAGCTGGCAGAAGACTCCATCCTGATGCCTGGCCTACAGACTGGAGACTTGACTGTCCCTACAGATGAGAAGAAAATGTCAAGTTCTCAGAGATTCCAGGCTTTCTGGAGCCATGGAGGAGAGAGAAGTCCTGAAACTACTATCCTGAGATAATCTTTAACCAAATATTTCTACTGAACTTAGGACCACAGTCTCAGAGGTGACCTAGGCCAATAGGCATAACAAAGCCCACAAAGCCAACATTCTACATTCCATTGTGGTCAGTAATGACAGGAGACTTAAAAGCTGTGGGCAGCCAGGTAGCTATTCATTTTTCCTCATCCACAGCAAGGAAAGTCCAACACTCAAGGAAACAATTCATCAAAAAAGACCAATGAACAGAACCACACAAATACAGCCCCCCACAAGCCTGCGACCAGAAGAACTAGTGTTGGCCAACTTCATGCCCAACTGTTCTGATCAGGACCACTCTAGAAGGTTCTGGATAGAGAGAAGAAAAAATGTGGAAGACATTCAAAATCATAAAAGAAAGTCAGTCCTGTTGGTCTCATAAAAACTGTGGAACCTCTGAGATGCTGGACCCTCAACAGTCATTCAAGCCTGGATTGGACCCACCCTGGGGACCAACTATCAGGCAGTGAGCCAGCCTATAGCCACACTCAAGACGGACACATTCCTCAGCACACTCAACCACAGGAGACCAAACCGGTAGCATTTGCCCAGAAACAAGGTTCAGAAGGACGGAAGGCACAAGGAAGATGGGTGACTAGACATGGGGATTTCAGGAATGAGTTGGAAGGGCACTGTTACATTAAGGAGATTGTAACAAAACGTGGAAAACTCATTTACTTCATAAACGTTTCAATTATAGTAACTACATGCACACACTATGCCCTGACCAGACTCCACTGTCATCCTGATTCTTAGCAAGCCTACATGGCAGAAACTCTAAGGCAGCGGTTCTCAACTGTGGGTTGCAACCCCTTTGGGGATCGAACAACCCTTTCACAGGAGTCACCCGATTCATGATCATGGTAAAATAATAGCTATGAAGTAGCAAAGAAATAAGTTTATGGTGGGGGGCCACCCCAACATAAGGAACTATATGAAAGGGTGGAGGCATGAAGGATGGAGGTTCTCAACCACTGCCTTAGGGTTTCTGAGACTGGCCATCTTTGGGGGAGACTACAGTCTTTCTCCCAAATGTCCCCTGAAGGCAGCTTATAAGTGAAACCATAGTTTAGCTTCATTGGTTTAAAAAAATAGTCTGTCTTAAGCATTATGCTCTTAGAAGAACCATCTCTGTGGGATCAGACTGACAGCAACAGCTGAAGAGGGTAGTGAGAACCTAGCAGGCAGGGAGGGAAGAACAAGGCAGCAAAGGAGATGTCCAACTCGAAGTCTGTGTCCAACTGAAGAATGGAGGGAGCACCACTAAGCCAGATGCATCGGAAGTGTTGAATTCGTGTACATCTTGCCATGTGTATTCTCGACAACAACATATCAAATCAGATCTAGAGATATTGCAATATGGAGAGGAGAGGAGCAGATGCAGATAAAACGTGTCTGCCAGAGGAAATAGACAACTTTAATCTACAGGACGGTTATTCACTAAAAGACTCATTTTCTACCGATCATGCTCACACCCTCTCAGAAAAACTTTCCTATACCCACACTGTTATAGAAAGTTGCCTTCATGTGGGGTAGCAAGGTAATTTAGAAGGGCAAGAGGCTTTTTCAAATTCAAAACAATGCAAACAAAATATTTCTATGGTATGTTTGCTTTGTGGGGGGAGGGGGCATTTGCCTGTGCTTTTTGTTTTCAGTTAGGCAAAGACAATGCCCAGACCCTAGTCTAGACATAGAGAAAGTCTGCTACTTGGAGATTCTTCTCTGTGATCTCTGTATTGTTCAGAGGAAAGGGTCAAGGAGAGGTATGGTGGGGTGGTTAAGCAGGTGAAAATTTCGGGTCTTGGGACTTCAGAAGAGAAGAGATAAGAAACTATTTTTAAAGGAAAAAAAGGGTAAGTGAGGGAGCTCCAGAGGCTTGGCAGAGAGCTAAATACGAGATGGCCAACAGAAACGTCCTGTGGGACTAGGTAATGGACTTTGCCAGCAGAGTTAGCTGGCAGTGAACTCCTCCTTCTGAAGTAGAATTCCCTTAAGGCATTTTCCAGCTCTTAATAAAACTACTGACAATGGAGATTTAGCCCCTTGTTGTTGGCTTTGTCACAGGGATTGAAGAGAATGTCTATGTCTATTTGAGGGAGAAGAGAGCAGAGAAACCGACGGTGATGATGTATTCAGGGCTGATTAAGAGATACCCAGAGAGCAGGAGCTTAGAAGAGTTACCTACAATGAGTGTCAGCTCTCACACATCGCAAATGAATTGTCAAAAGTATCCATGAGGTGAATGAATAGTCTTATCATACCAGATAAAACTATTCTAAGTCTTATCATACCAGATAAAACTATCCTATTTGGACATTGAGTCTGGATTGAAGGCAAGTATCCATTTGGTGTGTATACAGGTACAAGTGTGTACCTCTGTGTTTGTGTATGTTCTTTCTATAACCATGAGTGAGAACGATCCTTGGACGTCTAGACTATCTGTGGACCTAAAAGTAAATCTTTAGAAACATTCCTTTTACTTGCTGAAAGTGAGGAGAACTTGAAGTACTTGCTAATGATGATCAAGGATTATAGCCTTGGGTTACAATTCCGTCTAAAGAAAACCCAAATTCTCACAAATGAACTAATACGTAAAAGCATGATTATTGGAGCAAAATGGAAGCTATCAAGGAGATTGGGAAGTCCTACGTGGTAGTCCGTCAGTGAGAGCATTGGCACAGCAGCTGCAACAACAGGCTCCAATGTAGGGATTGTGTGGCTGACCCAGGATGTCAAAACGTGGCCGATTTTGTTCTGTCGCACATAGGGTTTCTGTGAGTCAGCATCGACTTGACTGCCCCTAACAGCGGTGAAAATATCCAAACAGATGTTTTTGTTCAGAGAAATGAAGACCCAGAAAAAACGGCATTGATCCCAAGTAGCGCAATCTCCCTAGGCTTCCCAAAGCTACATGGTCCAAAGGAGTCTGTGCTCTCCTTCAAAGGTTGGCAAACTGTGAGCTGCATTTAGTCCTGTCTGTTTTGAATACTGTGGAGTCACATGTAGTTGTAAGAAATCATTCAGAGAGCTAGAATGTGCCATCTGCTTCCCAGCCATGGTGACATTCAGCAAAGCTGCCGTTCAACACCGCAGCCAGGACATTGATATTCCTGGGTCAAAATACAGAACATCCTCATCATTACAAAGATCACCCCCTCACTCTTTCATAGTCCCCTCACTGCCCTCCTGCTGGATCAGGCCCTCCGTAGTTCCGAGCAATCAATAATCAATTCTCCTTAAATTTCTGTCATTTCAAGAATGTCACATACATGAATTCAAACAGTAACAGGTAACCTTTGGGGATTGCCTTTTTGTTTTTAATTTACCATTATGACTCAGAATAATTCTCTGAATATTCATCTAGGTTGATGATCATATTTATTGATGAATAAAATTCTATGGTACAGTTATACCAGTTTGCTTAACCATTCACCCTTGTGAGATATTTAAGTGATTTTTATTTTTGCTATTTCTAAGAAGTTCCAATTAACTTTCATGTAGTGGTTTGGTATGCACTGAAGCCTTCAGATCTCTGGGATAAACTCCCTGAGGACAATTGCTGGTCATATCACAGTTAAACATAGAGTTGGCTTTGTTGTTTTAAGAAAACAACCTAGCTGAAATATTTTGGCTCTCCCACCAGCAATGAATGATCCCGCTTTTTCACATCTTTGCTGGCATTTTGTATTACTTGTATTACTTTTATTTTAGTCCTTCAGATATGTGTATAGAGATATCACCTTTTGTTTTCTGCTTCCATTTCCTTAATGGCCGATGATCTTTGCATGTGCTTATTTGCTAGCTGCATATTTTATTTAATGAAATATGCCTCTTCATGCCCATGCACTAATTGTATTGGTTCTTTTTGTGCTGTTGAATTTTGAGAGTTCTTTATTTATATATTTTTACTGTGGTAATTATATATGTAACAGAAACTTGGCCAATTCAACAGTTTTTCATTGTAACTCAGTATACTGATTATATCCTTTGTGTTGTGTAATGATCATGCCATCCTTTTCCAAGTTACTCCACCACCATTTCTAGACATTCTACATTCTAAACAATAACTTCTCTTGGTCTCTCTTTCCCACTGCTGGGAACCACTGATAAGCTTTGGTTTCTAGAAATTGGCCTATTTCATATGTAGGAAAACATATAGGAGCTGTCCTTTGGGGACTTTTGGTTCATGCAATATAAACTTTTCAAAGTTCATTGATGTTGACATGACTTGTGACTGAGGAATATTCTAATGTGTGTATACAACACATTTAGTTTACTCATTCACCTGTCGATGGGCACTTTGGTGGTATCACCTTTCACTCTTGTAAATAGTGCTGTAGTCACCACTTGTGTACAGATTGCTACTGGGGTTCTTGCTTCCCTGTCTTCTGAGTATATACCTTGGACTGGTGTTGCTGGGTCATATGGAAGTTCTATGTTAAACTTTTCCTTAAAGAACACCAAAGTTTTCCATAGAAGCTATACCATTTTGTATTCCCACCAACAATGGACGAGGGGAGATTTCTTGCTAGAATATTGCAGAACTAACAAGTTGTTCACAACAAATGCCTCTTTCAACAACACAAAAGGGACACATGAACTTCTCCAGATGAGATACACAGACATTAGATTGATTCCATCAGTGGGAAGCAATAGAGAAGCTTAGTATCAACAGCTAACTCCAGACCAGAGGCTGACGGTGGAAAAGATCATTAATGGATCCTATGTAAGTTCAGGATAAAGCTGAAGAAAATTAAAGCAAGTCCACGAGAGCCCATATGTGACCTTGAGTCTCTCCCACCTGAATGCTGAGAACAACACCAGAACAGATTCATGCAGTGAACACTAACGGCAGAAGACCTGATGAATTGTGAGAGGTTAAGAAGAGCGTCCTTCATGAAGAAAACCAAGGTCGGTTCAAAGACAGGAAAGAAATAAAACATGGAAGTGGGTGTCGGAAGAAACTCTGAAACTTGCTCTGAATCATAGAGTGGCTAAAGCAAATGGGGAAAAGATCATGAAATCAGAGAGTTGAATAAAAAATTTCAAAGGGCAGATGGAGAAGACAAAGCAAATATTAATGCACAAAGATTTAGAAAACCAAAAATGAAGAACATGTTCAGCTTATCTTAAACAGAAAGGACTCAAGCAAACATTCAAGCCTTGAGTTTCAATAGTAAAAGATTCTAGGAGCAAAATATTGTATGCTATAGGAAGCACCAAAAGTAGCTGGAAAGAATATACAGAGTTAATTCACCAAAAATAACTAGTCAACCTGATGCTGAAGGGAGCAGTTAGTTCAAGCTGTGGAAAGCATTAGCCAAAAGCAAGGCTCCAGAACTTGATGGAATACCAATTGAAATGCTGCTACAAGCCAACGAAGCACGCTTACTCATCTATGCCAGGAAATTTGGAAGACAGCGATATGGCTAATTGACTGGAAAAAAGATCCATATTTGTCACCATTCCCAAGAAAGGTGTCCCAACAGAATGCTCAAATTCTAGAAAACCACTGACATCACATGAAGATAAGAGCTTGCTGAAGGTCATCCAACAACAGCTGCCATGGTGACTTGACACGGAGCTTCTAGAACTTCAGGATGGATTCAGAAGAGGACATGGAACAAGGGATGTCATGACTGATATCAGATGGATCTTGATTCAAAGCAGAGACTCTCAGAAAGATGTTTGTGCTTTCCTGACTATGCCAAGGGTATCGATGGTGTGGATCATAACAAACTCTGGATAAACTTTAGAAGAATGGGGATTCCAGAACAGTTCATTGTGCTCCTTTCGGACTTGCATATGGATCAAGAGGCCGTTTTGAGAAAAGAACAAGGGAATACTGCATGGTTTAAAATCAGCACAAGTTTGTAACACAGCTGTATCCTCTCACCAATTTTACTCAGTCCATCTGCTGAGCCAATCATCAGAGACGTTGGATCACATCAGGAAGATTGTGACACAGGGTCGGAGGGAGGCTTACTAACAATCCGAGATGTACAGATGATACAACCTTGTTTGCTGATAGCCAGGAGGACTTGCTGATGAAGAAGAATAAGGATTGTAGCCTTCGGTATGGATTATAAGTCAATGCCAAGAAGACCAAAATCCTCACAACTAGACGAAAGATAGTATCATGATAAATGGAGAAAAGATTGAAGTTGGCACGGATTGGGGCTTGCTGGGATACACAATCAATGCTCATGGAAGCAGCAATTGAAAGACCATGAGACAAATTATATGAGGTAAATCTGCTGCAAAAGATTTCTTTAAAGTATTGAAATGAAAGAGTGTTGGTCTGAGGACTGAAATGTGCATGGTATTGTCCACTGCCCCCTCTGCATATGAAAGTTAGGCTTTAAATAAAGAAAACTGAAGAATGAAGGCATTTGAATTCCGGTGCTGGCGATGAATATTAAAGGTACCAGGGGCTGAACCCCGGTGGCATAGTGGTTGAGTGCGGGAGTGTGGTCCATTGGCTTGGTGGTTCAAATCCAGTAGCAGCTCTCTGGGAGCAAGGTTGGGTAGCTCCCATGACCACCAGAGGGCAGTGATGCCGCCCCCCCCCCAAAATAAAGGTACCAAAGGTACCAAAAACTGCTAGAAGGAACCATCAATCTGTCTTGGAAGAAATGTGGTCAGGATGCTCTTTAGAGACAAGGAAGATGAGACTTCATGCGACATACTTCGCACATGTTGTCAGGAGAGACCAGTCCCCGGAGAAGGGAGCCATGTTTGATAAAGTGAAGGGGCCATGAAGGAGGAGAAGCTCCACAGGGAGATGGGCTGGCACCATGACTGTAAGTGGACTCTGCCATGGAAACAACCGTGAAGGTGCTGTAGGGGTGGGCAGCTTCTCATTCTCCTGTGTACGAGGTCACTCACTATAGGGTGGAAGAGACTCCAGGGTCCCTGACAACAACAAGTTCTTTGTTAGATACATTGTTTACAAGTATTTCCTCAGTCTGTCACTTACCAAGTCAAACGTTTTTCATTCTGAAGTCTAGTTTATCACTTTTTCCTATCTGAGCCATGCTTTCCAAATACTTCCCATGTCAAGTGGGAGTATCTTTTGCCTACCTGAACATTTTCTTTTTCTGTAAAATTGTAGAGTTTTATATTTATGTCTACATTATAGGAGTATCAAGTTAATGCACTGCCATGTGTTGGGAAGGTTATTTTTCCTCCACTGAATGGCTGTTGTAACTTTGTGGGAGGAAAAAAGCAGCCATGCATTCTAGGGAGAGGGCAGTGTGTGAAGATCCAGGATGCTGACCCTCCCTCACGAGCATCAAGAAAAGCTACTCGAGAAAACTGAGTCCACCAGCGGTGACCATGGAGGAAGGAGGAGGAGTTTTTGCTCCGGGGGCATTGGATTTTTCTCCATGGCAGTGGAATCATTTGAAAAAAGGATATCAATAATGGTTGCCCGACACAAAGAGCGTAATCAATGGTTCTGAATTATATATGTAGAAGTTGTTGAACTGGAGAGTGCTTTGCAATGTACTTTTTGCCACTATTTAAAAAGTAATTACATGAATACCAATGAGTACAAAGAAAAAGACATGTTCTAAAATTGATCGTGGTGAAGATTGTACAACTCCTCTGGATAAGATTGGACTATTGAACTGTATGATATTGGATGACGTGCCAATAAAATTAGTTTAAGAAGAAAGAAAAGCTGCTGGACAACTGTCATTGCAATGCTGTAAGAACTATGACAGGGAAGCTGAAGAATACAGCCTCTACCATCTCATTGAAAAAGACAAATTTTAACTGGGAAGCAGCCTCCCTCATGTTTTCACACTCTGCCCCCCTGAGCTGGCCACAGTGACAGTGGCAGTGGCCATAGGGAAAAAGAGTGGTTCACTGGGTCTGGAGTGATCAAAGAAGACTTTAACAGCAGATGCTATTCCATCTGTTGAATTACAATGAACAATTAATGCAAGAAGGTGGGTTTCTGAAACAGAAGGTGACATCAGGATCGGAGTAAGGTTCACAAACAATCTGCAAAGCATAGATGACAGAAGCAAAGCAGGTCAGGAGGCACTGATACCCAGGGACACACATGTGCAATTCATGTGATACACATGCAATGTGTCCTAATCCATCAAGGTCATCATTCTGACATCCAAGTCAAGAATAAAAACCACCATTATAATTCTCTTCCCTGCCCCAATTATAATAGAGCTATCTTAAATATTTATGTAAGTACAATTAAAACTCCATAAGGCCATGTTAACGTTTTTGCTTCAACCATTTCTAAAATACAGTTGTGGTGCTGGCAAAGAATATAAAAAAGACCACAAACTACTAAAATGACAAATGCCTCTATCAGGGAAGAAGCATGGCCAGTGTGCTCCTGAGAAGCATGGACTTCATCTCACGTACTTTAGACACTTGGTAAAGTGGCGCTCAGCGTGAAAGAAGAAAGCCCTTGACAAGTTGGAATGACAGACACAGTGGCTGTCCCAATGGGATCCAGCATAGGAACCACTGCAAGGATGGAGTAGGATTGGACAGTGTTTCATGCTGTTGTGAACAGGGTCGCTGTGTGTCTGAATAGATTCAATGGTACCAACAACAGAAAACTCAAAAGTAAAAAGGAAGGTGATTATATCTACACCTATTTTACTTACTCTTTCCTGATGTTTCCTGTTTCCTGTGTTGACCATTTCCTTCATGCTAGGTTGAATTGGGCATCTAGGTTTCATATGTAGCCTCTGTTGACATCCATAGAGAGTCATTCCAGTGTGGCCTCCACTAGCCCCATTGGGCTATAGCCTCAGAGGGTTGGGCAGTGGAGTCCCTGCCTCTCTCCCGCAGGAATGGAATCACATCAACAGAAAATGGTTGACAGGAAGGATTAAAGAAACCATGTCAATCCACCTTCCTGGAAACAAATATCCTATTTCTATAAATAAAGTTTTTTTGGAACACAAGTGAGCCCATTTCTTAACATGCTGCCTTTAGCTATTTAACTGTTACAGTAAAGGTATTGGGGGAAATATTTGCCAAAATTTCTCCCATCTGTGACCATTCCCAAATTACTGGTTCTGTGGGCTTTGTGCTAGCTTGAAGTCCTTTTATTTCTTTACAACATATCCTCTAGGACTTCTGCTAATCCTGTTCTCTCTGAGGTAGGAAGATTCTTGGCATTCCCTGATGATGTTTTATCTCCTACTGAAGAGGTGAATGCAGGATCTCTGCTCAAGTCTGCTCACTTTCTGCTTCCTCCTAAAGAGTAGCCCCCGAAGGTATTCAAGCACAATGCCTAGAGTTTGTTAATGGTACACATCTGGGAAAGTGTTTACAAATGTGATGAAATCAGAGGTTTTTAGAAGAAGAGATTATCCAGCTTTATCTGGGTGGTCCTCTCATAGGAAGTTTAAAAAAAGGGGACTTTTCATTTCATTTCCCCATGAACTTTTTGAAACACCTCCATGCAGTTATATAGATTCTCTTAAGGAGGAAGCAGATAGAGCTGGCACAGAGAGAACAGGCTGAGTCAATGTGACCCCAGAGGCAGATATTGGAATGATGTGACCACAGGCCAAGGAGTGCAGGCAGCCACAAGCAGCTGGAAGAGGCAAGACACAGATGCTAGTCCTCCCTCTTCTTGTTGGGCCCCCAACTAAAGTGACCAGATTTTAACATTGGTAAAGCAGGACACCATTGAGTGGGGCAGGGGTCAGAGAGGGTGGGGGTAGAGGAGGTATATTCCCTTCCCATTCTCCCTCTGTTCCCTAGCTTGTCATGCATTCTTTCCAAAAATTGGGACTTTTTTAAAATGCCCCAAGACGTGGGAAAAATTGTTTGAAATCAGGACTGTCCCACCCAAAGTGGGACATCTGATCACTTTATCAAGACCCTAGAATTGTGAAAGGATTGTTACTTTTAGTCTTGCCTTTGATGGGTCCCTCAAAGTTCCCTCATGCCAGACTAATTAAAAAAATCAAAACCTCCCTCCTTTTTCCTAGATCCAACTGCTTGAGCCAGGAGCATTGCTGAGGAATGAAGTGTACCTCGTCCCAGATGCTCAGAACCAAGTGGACTGCCCAAGATGCTCTGAAAGACTCTGTGCTCCAGAGACCTCCTGAAGGCCAGTTTTCACTGTGCACCAACTTTTCCCTAAAAATGTCCAATTCCATCGATTCAGGGACTACCAGGAAGGTTTTAAACACAAGTTGGGCGGGTGATAACTGGCCAAAAAGAGGAGCATCCCGAGTATCCCCACCAAAAAGGACGGGCTCAAGCCTCCTTCACTGTCGTCTGAAAACAGAGACAGTGCATCTTATTTCATTTCATTTCTACCTGGAACTTGGGCAAAATAGGTGGATCTCTTTTTTTTTTTCTATCATTACTAAGCTGTGGCTGAAAGAACTTCCATCACTTAAGTCCCAGAGGTGTGAGCACCCTGATGATGTAATCCCTGACCGCTGGACCCCAAGATCAAGTGATTTGTCCTGGGCCTCGAGGCTTCTGTGAAGAAGATCAGTTGCTGTCACACTGATTCTGACCCGTGACCATCGCTGGGTTAAAGCAGAGCGACACCCCACTGGTTGGTGAGAAGTCGATCCCACCAAAAGGGTCCCAGTCCTTTCTAAGAAGGTGTCTGGGGTGCACTCGAACTGCCAGCTATTCACTTAGCGTCTGCACGGGATCACTAACGCTTTGCACCACGCAGGGGCCCCCTCTCTTGGGGAAACCCTAGGAAATCCTGATGAAGCTAATGGTCCTTAAGTCACTATTCATTTTCTTCATCCCAAGCTAGCTCCAATCTCGTGACAAAGGACAGCGTGGGCCGGTGTCTTCACTGCCTGGGATTTGCTGACCCCTGCTGTCAAGGGCCGGCGTAGCACCGAGTGCCGCAGGGGCTGGAAGCTGGCACTAGGAAGGCACCGGGAAGTCTCTGCTGTCCTGCGTGCCCTAGCAAGGCAGTGAGAGTCACAGTGGGCGCCCTCATGCCCACCAGTCACTCTGTTGCCACTCCAGACGCTTTGTGTCCTAGGGGGTTGGTTTCTAAACAACGGGAATAATAAACCTGTTACGCACTACTGCTCACTGGGGAACCCTACACAAATGACCCGCAACTCCCTGCCCCTACTCCCTTCTGGACTCAATGGGGGACATTTAGGATCTTAACCACAGTCTTATACTAAATTATATTTAGTTTTAAAAGCAAAACATACGCGTGCGTGCGCGCGCGCGCGCGCGCACACACACACACACACACACACACAGCTGCAACCCTTTTTACTCATTGTCCTTGGCTCTAAATTAAGACCAGCACTTCCAGACTTTTAAAAGAATAAAGTACCATTTCATCCCATCAGGGGGAGCCAAAAGACCAGGCTTGATGCTGTGGCCATTCATTCTAGTCTTCTGGGATGCTCTTATTTTCCAACTCTTAGTGAGCTTTGTTGAAATTAATGTCTAACTTAAAGGATGGCGATTCAAACCCACTCAGCAATCAGGGCAAGATGGTCACTTCTTCCACAAATGAAAGAAAGAAAATTTAGTTAGAGAATCAAAAACGTTTCCCCATAAAAACAGAAGTACTAGTGCCACAGATCTTAATGTTATGATTTCATTACTCCATAGGTTAAATGGGATTTTTCAGTTAAGCTGGGAACAGTGTTAACCTAAAAGTAGATGTAGTGGAACATTGCAGATTGCTCAATGGTAGACCACTGCGCTGTTTCCCATCTTAGTGCTCGGAGCCACTAAGGAAACCCTGGACTTTGCACTCATATTATTACAATTTAAACGAGAGGTTATATGTGGGTGAATGGATAATAAATGAATGGATGGGCAGACAGATGCATGGATGATGGGTGGATGAACAGATGGATGATGATTGTGTTAGTCCGGGTAGACTAGAGGAACAAATACATAGGCACAAATATAGATATAAGGAAAAGGTTTATATACAAAAGGAATGGGACATTTGAGAAAACATCCCAGCCCAGTCCAGTTCAAAATCACAAGTCCAATAGCAGCCCATATCCCTGATATCAATCTATAAAGTGTCCTTCCGACTCACGAAGTCACAGGCCAGTAGGTACAGAGCCCCAGCGCCAGGAGGGCTCCTCGTTGCCAGGGCTCAGGCTCCATCAACAGCATCCTGTGGTGGTAGAAGCAACTCAGCACTGGCAGGGGTCTCCAGGTTGCTTCTCCAACTTCAGAGGTCAGGTTCCATCAGGGCAAGGCCATGTGGCCTTAGCTCCTCGGACGCTGCCATCTTGTCTTATCCGTAGTTCATTGTCTCAGAGACTAAATCCCAACAACTGGGAAGATAGCTTCTCATCTCCATGGGGGAAATATCACGAGACTTCCCAGACATCTCAGGAGAAAGCCATGCCCACACAGAAGCTTCATTGGCTACTTAATGGCTATCTCCAGATTAACAGGCTAGACTCCACCCCTACATCTCAATCATGAAATTAACATAAGCACATGACCGCCACAATGATGGATGGATGCTAATGAGACCTGGGACTTGATCTACTGTATTTCGGTCAACTTTATAAATTTCAGCATCAACTAGCATATATTCCTATCATACCAACTGACCTCAGAAATGTGGACCAACATTTGTGAAGGGAATTATATGAACATACGTTAAGAGACTATAGAAAATTGCCTCTGGTCTTATAAATAGCACAATTTGAATGATAGATCGCTACATAGATGACTACTTTACCCGCTGGATTCATTACTCATTCATTCATTTTGGAATCCTCAGTCTCAAACACAGACTATAATCCATAAAGACCAAGATGAAGGGCACATTTTAAAACGCATAGAGAGAAATCATAGATTTCAAAGTTCTTCCACATAGCAAAAGACAGAAACAAACAGATGGAGTGGTGGTGGTGGTGCTGCTGCTGCTGGTGCTACTGGTGGTAGAGGATGCTGTCAGGTAGATGTGACGGAGAGAACATTGAGTCAGAAAAGGTAGAGTGGTTGAAAAGATGGAGAAGGTTGATGTTGAAGGTTTCAATGGTTAAAGTTGCTCTGGGGTGAGCTTGAGGTGCTGATGATAAATGCAAGTGGGTAATTCCACATGCAATTCCAAGGCTGAGATGAGAGACCCCAAGAATCCACATGCTTCAATGACCTGAGCACTTACTCGAGGAGAGACAAGAAAAGAAGGGGTGCCAGACCAAAGTCCTGGCAGGCACCCGCATTTAAAAGCTCACCTGAGGGGGAAAGAACCGTGCAATTGGAGCAAATCAAACAAGTACAAAGTTCCAGAAAACTGTAGGGGGGGGTGGGGGAACCTATGCCAAGAGCAGTGTTCAGCAGTGCCAAATACTAGTCTGAAGACAGAAAACTGGGATCACATCCATTCCAGCGCTAAGGACAGAGGCCTGACTGGAGGGGAGAGGGGAGCCCTAACTGGTTGAGAGCACAGGCCTCAGAACGCTTGCTTTGATAAGAGTCGGTGGGTGTGTAGAGGTGGAGGACCCGGGAGCCCCTCGAGGTTGTGAGCACGGCACCGACTTACATTCCACAGACATCATCTGGATCTTCACATATGCACTCCGTTGGGGAAATCTTTGTCCCCATTCAACACATGGGAAAACTGGGAATGTTACTTGCCACACATCCATTAGTCTTACATCCTGAAGCAGCAAATGCTCATATTAGACCTGACTTGTTTCCACTAGATCCCAATACGCCCCACTGAAATTATTTAAAACATTCAAAAGGAAGATTCAACTACTTCAATTATCCTGCCCAACAGAATCATGTGATTGTACGCCAAGCAGTTTATAACCTTACATTTATCTTATGTTTTTGTTATTGTTGCCGGCGTGGAATCTTTAATTAAATACAGGAAGTGTTCTTATCACAAAATCACTACTGAATGTTTACCTTGGTCAAGTCTGAACCAATTTGCAAAGTTGATGTTTCTCCTCCAAACTATGCCTCTGCAGTCTTCTATGAATTGACCAAACGGATGTGAAGGACACACAGTCTCTTAGAGGGTCTCTTAGTTTAGATGGAAAATGGACTTTCAGGACTGGGTATCCTGTGTCTTGTTCAAACACTGAGATCAAAAACTTACTTGTCTGGACTTCAGAGTATCTTGGTTTTTATAAGAAATAAGAGTTCAGCTAAGCTCTGAGCTACACAGTAGTTCAAGTCTGGCAGGCTTGACGTCATCTTTTAGAATGTGGTTTTTCAAGATAGCAGCAAAAATAATGAGAAGTGAACTCAAGTCATAATTCACGCCCCCTTTTAGTTTTCCCTGGAGCCTGACAGGTAACCAGAATTAAAGCAATATTTAATTTTACATTTCTTGGTTGTAGCAATTTGTACAAGTTACACAACCTTTCCAAGTTCCATTTGCATCGTATCTTTAAAAAGAGAGAAAGTGAGAGAATAATTTGTAACTCACAATCTAAGGGTAACAAGAACTTGGACCAAGTATCAAATGGTTGTCCAGCACCCCCAATGTCTCAATCAGAATACTGGTTACATCTCTAAGAATGAGCATCCTTAACCCTGCATGTAACAATTACCTTTTACTAAACCCTGATGGCTTACTGGTTACTCTCAGGACTTTGATCTTTAAGGTTAGCAGTCTGAAACCACCAGCCTCTGTGGGAGAATGCCAGCACACTCGGCATGCTCTGTTCCATAAGCAATTAGTCTCAAAGTGGCAAATCTACAGTAACCCACAGGGTGACTATGAGTCGGCAGTGAGTTGTGGAGCATGTCTCCAGAGAGACCGTCCATCAGTGACGGTGTCCTTGAAAGATGAGATTTCCTACACCCACAAAGAGTTACAGGCTTGGCAGCCCACAGGGGCAGTTCTATCATATATATATATATATATATATATATATATATATATATATATATATTTATATATATATATATTCTCTCAGAGACAGAAGCAACTGAATGGCAATGGATCTTGGTTTGACTTGATTTGGTGCAACCCTAATGTTGAGGAATTCCCTCCATAGCTCACCTGCTGCAAGACAGTTCCGAGAATAACGAGATATGGACAGGTCGAGAAGTCAGGAGATATGAGCAAACTTCCTGGGATGGAAGCGGAGGGATGAGATTAGAGGCCGCAGTCGGGGCATGGGCACTTGTATCGAAAGCAGGATGGAGAGGCCACGCTTCTCCTGGGCCAGAATTACATCCTGTGAATGGAAATGCATCCTGTGAATGGAAACAAGCCTTGATTTGTATTGATAAGACAAAAAGAAGAAATCT
Organism: Nesogale talazaci; assembly: GCA_004026705.1. Taxonomy (NCBI): domain Eukaryota; kingdom Metazoa; phylum Chordata; class Mammalia; order Afrosoricida; family Tenrecidae; genus Nesogale; species Nesogale talazaci. Next base: position 59,644 of record PVJH01007191.1, on the reverse strand, counting down.
CACCTGAGGGGACCTCTAGGGGGTGGAAGCAGGCTGTCATGTCAACCTACAGAGGGTCGGGGTGGATGAAAGGCAGTCATCTGAGTCAGGGAACTGCGTTGGTTGTGCCCAGTGGGCATCTCTAGATTCCGACACAAAAGGACTCTGGAGACAGCATTGAAGCATCTGAAGCACCCACATAGACAGAATATAACTGCCCTACCTGGGTACAACCTGTCCAGATGGTCCATTCTGCTCCCCACCCCTCCCTCCAGTCCCACAGGACACGGGCAAGCAGGGGAGAAGTAACAGAGCGGCAAAGCGCAGGCCTAGAAAGTCAACCACGGCCTGGCCATAACACATAACTCCCGGTATGAAGCCAGCCACGTCGGGGGAGAGGAATGAACCGCAATGAAGTAAATACCTGACCTTGATATTAAAATGAGCTGGACATTTTAATACTTGAGATTAAATGGACTCCATCAGAAAGTCATCAGAGGACAGGAAGGAGCAATTCTGTACTGCACCTCCAGCAATGCAGAAGTGAAAATGACTCAAGTTGTTTCTGATCACTCCCTCTTCTAGTTGGTTTGTATCCAGGGTCTCAGGGCGGGTGGGGGGTGAGAGTGAGGGAGCCGGTGGCACGGTACGGTGCCCAACTCTTCCCAGTGGTCTTTTCTGCATTCTCTTAGACTCATGCAGCCTGGACACAAATGCGGAGCGGGAGGGGGGGGGGGAGGGTTGGTTAGAACGGGTGTCACCATCATAGAGCACATTCGGCACAGGGACTCAATTTTTCTCAAACTTGAAGCCCCTCCCAACGATCCTGAGAACTCAGGAAAAGCCAAAGGGAGGACTTTTAACAGAAGGAGCAAATGAGAAGATGTTAGGTTGTGTGTGTGTGTGTGTGTGTTCTCCCTCCATGGTAGGCACACCATAGGCACTTAAGAAATGGAGGCACTTATTGTTCGTTTATGGAAGACATGCGATCTCAAGCTGATCGTGGGCAGAAAGAGTACCAAAATCCACCAGCTTCTTTCAAGGCGCTTACAATGTCAGCGCTCCTGTCAATAGGAAAGTGTTCTTTTAGAAGGTGTTTTCCCAGGAGAGCAATAAAAACAGTGAATGGCAAATCCAAATCCCAGTACCAACGTTGGCGAATAAACCAGGATGACCCACTGGTGTCCGCTCTACTGCCTTCTGCGCATGTGCAGAACGACTCCCACACTGAGTTCACGTTCAAATGGCTCATCTGGCTGACCGGTTCTCACCTCAGGGAAGAAGGAAAAGAGCTGTCTGATTCGGGGCATGGCCCAGCAGGAGCCAAAACCTTTAAGAAAGGACACTCTCATGGGCAGGATTTGAACTGGCCTCCCTCAGTTGTGTTCATTTGGTGCATAACCATGGATAGGTAACTTAATTCAACTCTGTCTCACCAAGATACTGCTGAAAAACAATAGTGCAACACCCTAACATTAATGATCACATCGTTGTACCTGAGTTCAGATCTTCATATTTCAATGATTAATATGATACCTGGGGTGGGGAGAGCAGTTCTGGTAACATCCTGTTTGTGGGTTGGGCTGCTAACCACAAGGTCAGCAGTTTGAAACCACCGTCCACTCCATGGGAGAAAGGCAGGGTTTTCAACTCCCATAGACAGTCACCGTCCAGGAATGCACAGGGAGAGTTTCACCCTGTCGTACAGGATCGATAAGAGTTGGCAATGACTTGGTGGCGTGGGGGGGGGGGGGGGGGGGGGGGGGGGGGGGGGGGGGGGGGGGGGGGGGGGGGGGGGGGGGGGAGGAGCCCTGCGGGCCCAGTGGGAAAGCATCATGCTGCCCACTGGACAAGCAGGAGCTGATTCCCACCAGCTGTTCTGTGACAGAAGCAGATGAGGCAGCGGCTGCCATAAAGATTTACAGCCTCAGAAACCCTGACGAGCAGATGTACTTTGTCCAGTCAGGTCACTGACTCAGAAATGACACCCCGGCTCTTGGTAATCAGGAAAAGATACCATCTATTGATGATCCTACAAGAGGCATGTCCACTAAATATAAACACCTCAGCTGTTGGAATGCATTTGAAGGTGCTTGCTTTCCAGGAGGAAATCTCATTACCTGAGATTTCTTCTCTACAGTCACTCCATCTGGCTGTTGATGAGAAAGGCGGAGCCCCAGTGAGTCATCCCGGTCTTTCCTCACAGCACAGGCCTGGTTTCGACATCACAACTGATTTAAGTATTTTGTGTCAACATAACTGCTGTGTAAGGAGAAGGAGGAGTCGCTGGTAGCACCGTGAAGCCTTGTTGAAAGTGCAAGGTTACAATCCACTCAACGGAGAGTCATGGACACTACTATGTGGCCGAGTAAGAGCTACAACAAAGAGCAGGGTTTGGGGGCTGAGCCCTGGTGGCGTAGTGGTTGTGCGCGGGACTGCGGCCCACTGGGACAGAGGTTCAATTCCAGCAGTGGGGCTGGGCCTCCTACTCCCACCACCAGAGAGCGGTGATGCCCCCCTCCCCCAAAAAAAAGAAACAAAGAGCAGGGTTTCCACAGGCTTTGGCCTTTGTTGTGAAGGGAGGCCATGTTCTGACATCTCTAACCCGGACTGTTTTCAGATATCGCTTCATATCTCAGCACTAACTATGAGCATGATGAATATGTTGTTAATCTAGTTCCCTATCAGGAGAGACAGAGTTCACGCCTTCATTTCCACTGCCTCCTAGGGAGGGGGTGGGGAACTAACTTGACCAAGGCGAGTCCTGAGGACAGCCAGGAAAGAATGGCAGGAAAAGTCCTCCTTCCCTCTCAAGAGAGAGAAGAACCTAGCAGTGAACAAGTGATGAGATGTGGTCATATACCATGACGAACAATAAGGAAAGTGATAATTCTATGTGCCACATGGAAAACGTGAAAGGATAAAAGCCACTAACATGATCTCTTTGAAATGATTAATCATATGCCATGTGAATTTTACCTGAATAAATTCCTTTTAAGAATCAAAACATATCATTTCCTTTCTCAAAAAATCCAGTCCTCTTGCCTGCAGAAAAAAAGATCATATGGTCCTCAACAGGACATTCAAGTTCTTTCAGAACATCCTTTAACAGTCTGAAAAAGATAGTCAGAGAGAGAGAGAGAGAGACTTGATTCTTTGCTCCTTTACTTTCTTCCGTCTGGATCCCTTTCTCCATCTGCCCAGGGACATCTCTGTTTTCAAGGACCAGAGCACCTGACCCTCTCTCAGTAGCCTTCCTCAAGGCAGTCCCTGTTCCTTCACTTCCAGGAAACTGCTGGTCAGATTGTATTTATCAGAGTTAGTTGTGTTTTCTTCTACATAGTGGACACTTTAAATGCAACATCAGGTGTCTATGGATTAGGCTACTCCATAAAAAAGGAAATCCAAAAAGTATATATTTAAAATAACAACCACAAATAAAAATGATGGAAATTCTCTTGACTCTCCATAGAGTTTTCCTATAAATCTAAATCTGTTCTTTAAAAAAAAAAATAGGTTTGCTTTAGTGGGTGGGAAACAGTAAATGAAATGAATCAGAAAGTCATAGGAATAGGAAGAATGAAGTCCCTGTGTGACCAGGTAACAACAAGAGAATACATGGACCTCTGATCCTCTCATATTTTCAAGGGTCTTGACATGACTCTCTATTCCATTTCACGTTAAGCCTGGAGTGGCACAATCTAGCCTTAAACAAAATACATCAAAGGAGCCATTTAGTTCCATACTCCACAGAAACTAGTATTTTACCTGGTGTTAGGAAAGAGCCTGGTTTCCTTAATATTATTGAACTCAGAATGAGAAGGATGTGGGCTAGTAAAAATTAAAACAAGGTGTGATACTTTTTTTTTCTATTTCTCAAAGATTAGCTAGATTCTAACTTGGAATGTTAATACTCTCCGGAAATACCTTCCTCAATTACCTATAAGGACAGTGAGCAACACCCAATTGGGGTCACATGCCAATGAAAGGTGAAGGTATTCAAAAAAACCACCAGGAAGTCAAAGGGCTTGTTCCAGTCACCCAGGAGTTGGGGTGGAGGGGAAGCCTGGGAAACAAGTTGGACACCCCTCAGCCAGCTGCTCCCAGGAGGACGTCTCCTGCACCAGCTTGTGTCACAAGTGCACACCTTTTCCAGATGTGATGCTGGGAAGTTATGTCCACATGTTTTTAGGCTCATCAGCCGTGCACAGCAGACACCTTAAAGAGAGAACCTTAGAAAGAAAACTGAATATAGACTCTGCCCCCTGTAGCAAAATAGGACACCTGGTGCCCCCCTGCCTTGGTAGAAGTTATTTCCCTTTTGTGAGGAGGAGGGTGATGTCTTGGCTACAACTGGGGTGTGTCTCTGGAAAGGCAGGCGTTCCTGGGGGTGCTAACAGTTAAGCCTGTGGCAAGTAATGAAAAGGTTGGAAAGTCAATCCCAACAGAAGAGCCTGGTGAGTGCCTCCTGGAAGCACAGCCAGGCAAAGCTCAGAGACAACCACTTCACCATGAGTCAGAATCAACTCCCAGCCCAGGGGTGTTCTAAACTAAGGAGTAACCTGGTCAACACGGGGTCAATAGTTTGAGCCTACCAGCCCTTCTGAGAGAGAAAGAAGAGGCTGTCTATTTGATTCCCAGAAAGATTTAAAGTCTTCAAAACCCAGAGGGGCAGTTCTACCCTGTCCTATAGGCACTGTGAGGCAGAAGCCAGCCAGGGGCCGTGAGTGAGTCATCAGAGATGGATTCTTAAACCCAAGTTACCAAGAACAAAAGTCCGAATGGATTGGAGTCCTTCTCTCAGTTGGAATGGGCACCCAGGCTCCTCACTAAGGCACATCCGGCCTTCTCCAGTGGCCTCTGTTTTTGATGACAATACCGTTTCTCACCTTCTCTGACTCATAAGAGCTCCTTCAGCCCAGTGTAAACATCACTTCCCTGTAGCTTCCACTCGCTGGCCAGGTGCCACCAGAAACAGCACTGGTGAAGGTATACAAAAAACCCACCAGGAAGTCAAAGGGCTTGTCTTGGGTCACCCAGAGGAAGGGGTGGAACAAGTCGGGTCCCCCTCAGGCAGTTGCTCCCAGAAGGAAGTCTCCTGCATCAACTCGGGTCACAAGTGCACACTCTTTCCACATGTGATACAGGGAAGATGTTTCCAGATGTTTGCTTGTTCACAGCATGACTATCGGCTTGTACTCTCCGTCCATTTCTCCCTTCTACAGGGAGCCAGTTCCCTCTTCCTGTTGCTAGCACCAGGCCCCGTGAGCACTCGGTGAACACTTGATGAGGGAATAAACTTAGGAATGGCTAAAGAGTAAGGTGCCCTGGTGATGCAGAGGTTAAAGCGCTCAGCAACCATTCTTCTAAAGACTCAGGCCCCGAGCCTGTCATTCTTCACTTAGCCGCTCCACTCCCAGTTCCCAGGATCTCTCTGTGAAAGGCACGTTAGAAGTAGCTAAGTGATAAAAGGTTCATACTTGCTCAGGAGCACAATTGAGCAGTTTTATTGAATAGACAACTCACGTTGGGAAGTGGCGAGTACATTTAAAGGGTCCCCTAGAAAAGGAAGAAGAGTCTATCTACCAAGGTTTCAGGAACTTCAAAGCAAATGTCTTCAATGGTGTGGTTTGTTTGTTTTTTTAAATCCAATCAGTCGAGCCTAGTACAGTCACAAAGAAAAATCACATATGTGTTCTCTTTTAGTAGCACCCCTTTCTGATACAAAGCTCCAGAGAACAGGCTAAGTAAATTTTTTCTCAGGACATATTGTGCAGGTCACACTTCACATAGGTAAGCAAAGCCTTAGAGGCAAGACTTCATCTCACATTCTTTGGACGCCTTCTAAGGGGGAGACCTGATCCTGGGAAAAGACAGTGAGATCGTCAAGGTTCATGGTGCCAACCTGGCCTAAGGACACATGTGGGATTAACTGAAGGGCGGAGCAATAAATGACTCGTTGAGCCTTGCCTTTCTAGTTCTGGGGTCTGTTGCTTTCTGTTGGTTGGACCAGGGTGCAGGTGCTTTCGCCAGTTCCCTGCTGCAGCTTGGACGGCTCACTTTCTGCAAGACATCCCTGAGGAGAAGCCACATGGACCTACCCTGATGCAGCCCTGGGAGCTGGAGCAGCCGCGTGAGGACCCCTGCCAGCGCTGAGATGCTGGTATACTCATTGATTCGGCTTTCCTCCTGCATTCGGCGTCATCGTGTATGTTTTATGAGATTGAGGAGGACTTTCTAGACAGACATATGTGTCAGACATATGTGTCTGACATAATGTTGAACTTACGGGCTTGGGCAGCACTGGGTTGGTCTGCTTTCTTAATGTACACTTGCCCTTTATTTAAAACTCTGTCTCATACATATGATTTGTTTCTCTAATGTACCCAGACTAACACAGACAGCATGCTTGGTAAAGGGGAGAAGCCGAGGAAGCCCTGTATGGAGATGGCCTGATACAGCAGCTGCCCAGGGGAGGGGCTCAGACACAAGAACAACTGGGAGGATTGCTCAGGACCAACGGTGTCTCGTTGTGTTGAACATGGAGCTGGCTGCATGAGTCGGAACCGACAGACGGCCCCTAACAGTAACAAGTACAACCACAGGCTTTACCGATCGCTCTTCAAAGTCCCTCCAGCAAAAGAAGTTAAGGCTCCTGTATTTCAGGGAAAGCCAACACAGGCACCACCCGGGGTCTTCTTTCACATGTTTCAGCCTTTTTATTCATGTCAAACACCTCATGGTTTCTAAATAGCCACGACACCAAGGGTCTTTGGCTGTTTTCTTCTGCATCGGTTAACTATTGCTGCCTAACGAACCAGCCTAAGAATTAACAGCTGAACATGCAATAGCTCTCTGCAGTCGTGGGAATGTGATATAATTTCCTACACACACACACACACACACACACACACACACACCTATTTTTCAACAGAGATAGAGAGATTGGCTGGGATTTTAAAATCCCAGGGACTGGGAGGTTAATGCTTCCAGAAATTCCGTGCCTCCAGTTACACAGATAGACAGCAAGGAACATTGGACCCACCAATTACCAATTAAAAAATCCTGGAGCCAGTTCTTGGGCTGTTTTCATTCGGGCTCAAAGGTGACAAGAGACAGTTAATGGCGATGGAAGACTCAGGAGGCATTCCATCCCAGGGCAGGGATTGACTGGCTGGGTACCTTGGCTGGTTTCCAAAGTGGCCTCTCTTCTTCCACATGCAAGATGAGCTGGCTGACTTAGTAAACTCAGGGGAATGATCCAAGATAGAAAGTCCAGTACTGAACCTTTACGTGTGTACTTGTGGCCTATGAGCTTTGTCTCTTCCCTCAGGACAAGCCATGTGGACATCCCTGGTCAATGAGGGAAAGGATGCAGAGGCTACTTTTTGATGGACAAAGAGCATATCATCATTTGAACTTCACAGATTTAATGATGCCCTACTCATTTGGTCAGCAGTATGAAACCATCGGCTGCTCTTTGGTAAAGACTGGGCTTTTACTTTTCCTTAATGTGGCCCCTGGAAAGCTTTGCATGACAACTTTTTAAACTAGAATTACAGATGTGGTTAGCATTAAACTCTCATGGATCAGCAGTGATCTACATTAGTCTGCTCGTTGGTTATAAATAATCCTAAAATTTGTTTATATTTCTCTTCGAAGAGATTTCCACAAACTTGTGCTGCATTGTCACCCAGCCCCACTGCCATTGAGTGGATTTTGACTTGTTTCACTCCTCTAGAGGCTGTAAAGTCGGGGATTCTCCTGCAGTGTGGCTCGTGGGTTGAAATGACCAACTTTGCATCATCAATCCAGTTGCACCCCACAGGGCTGCCAGGACTCCTGGGTAGTCACAGTCTGCCCCCAAATCAAAGCAAAGCATCTGTTGTCATCTAGTCCATTCCAACTCTAGCGACCCCCATTGGCCGAGCAGAATTACCCCCAGACTTTTCAAGGCTCTAAGTTGACGGGACCATCACTTTCTCCTGTAGAGTGCCTGCATGGTGCCCATCACCAGTTTATTCCTGAGAGCTGAGCTCTTAGCCACTGTCCCACCAGGCTCCCCAGGTGGTCACTGTCGTGACCCTCATTCATTCAACTCTCTCTCTGTGAGAGCCCTAGCTAGCGTTCTCCCCATCCCCTCACTCGGGGTGTGGCCACGGGATCCGGCACATGTGAAGAGTACAGAGGAGTGAAAAACAGGTGTGCATTCAGGCTGCTGCTGGAAAACCCAAAGCCCCCAAGTAAAGGACTCGAGGAGACCGGCATCCTGGAGACCATCGAGAGAGGCCAGGCCACCTTCGTCGTCCCAGCTGGGCCCACACCTCAGCTAAGCTACCAGCTGCAGCAGCTCAATGGCCAAGCTCAAGATCAGCAGAAATATCCCCCAGCCTCGCCACAGAATTGAAGGACATACCAGATGGTGGTTGTTTAGGTGGCAAAGGCCAACGCATTCAACAGTCTATGCTTTAAAAATTGAAATCATGCTATACGACTGTGTAATGGTCACACCTCAATTATAGGTCATATGCAAAGTTCATTGCCAGATTTTCTGAAGCCTCTTAGCAACGGATTTTAGACTTGCCAGACCCGCACCCCTGTGTCATGTCTTGCAAAGATCCCCTTCCTTTCACTCACCTGTCTTATTTTCAGCTCTGAATGCAGATTTTGAGAATTGAGCCTGTCCCTCAAACTCCCTTCTCTACTAAACATTTATAGATAAACACTTGAGCCTACCATGAGGAAGGTTTTATTGACCCTATAATAAGTAACCTTGACTAGGGAATGCGACAAAGGTCTAATAAAACCAGGCCTTATGAGGCCTAGGCCTTTACTGCTCCCATGAGGCTTCCAGCTGACTAATTCTCTAAAGCCAGACTGACTCCTCTGGGTGGAATCAATGAACTTTCCCAAGGCAAGAGAGGGAATATGAGGCGCTTGGTTAATTAAATCTGTTATTGAGAGTTGACTTAACAGTCCAATAACATCATCACATGATTGTTCATAAATTACACTTTAATAAAATCAGTTGTCCCACAGATTTAAAACCTATTTAAGGTACACTTACTATTTGCCTGAGGTCTGCGATCTGTATAGGGCATCAGCTGGCCACCCTTTCATGCCTGGCCCAGGGAGAACACAGCTCCTAATGTGTTACTCCCCTGGGCTGGTCTAGCTCCATGGCTGTTTATTTATCCCCACTGCACGAGGTGTCTCCCTCACCAGCCTCATTATCTTTCTCGATCGGAATTTTACATTTGAATCATCCAATTATGCACACATACTCTACTCTCAGAGATGCTCCATTACGTTTTATAGATGAGAAGGGTACTTGGTTTACGTTTAATGTCGGGTGGTTTTTTCTTTAGGCTTCAGCATCAAGAGTAGACAGAACCAACTTCTGTGGTTTTCATGTCACCCCCTGTGCAAAGCAAACACGAGTCTGAAGTGGTCAAAGTCTTCGACATCTGGGTCTGCCTCACTGAATCCATCCCTCAGGTCTGCAAACAAGTGTGACAAGGGCTCAGGTCTCAAGAGCTGGGTTGCTGTTGTTGATGGTCATTGTTTGCTCTTAGATGAGACACTTGGTTGAAGCTACAGGGCAGGCTGGCTCTCTCGCCAATCTCTCCCTTACCTACAGAAGATGAGGCGTGCTTACATCTTGCCTGTTATTTCCAGCCACTCGTCACCACCTCAGTATGAACTCCACTAAGCTCTTCAGAACTGGGTTCCCATTTGTGTTACAAATTTTAGAAGCATTACAAAAAAGAAGGCAATGAGGCTAAATTATATGTAACACAAAAGCCAGATTGGTTTTGTGAAGACTAATAAAAACAGACCAAACCTTACCAGTTGACTTCTATTCTCACTCTTAGTGACCCATTACAGGGTTTCTGAGGCAGTAAATCTGCATGGGAGCAGAAAGCTTCATTATCCCACCCCCAAACAGTCCAGTGATTTGAACCATAGACCTCGAGGCCAGCAGCACATGGCTCATCCCACTGTCTTATCAGGGCTCCTCATGAATCATATAAGCCAAAGTCACTGCCATCAAGTCAATTCCAACTCATAATGACCCCACAAGGACAGAGTGAGCCTGCTCCTTGGGGTTTCTGAAGCAACTCTGCTGATGCAGTGGGCACCTGTGGGGCCGCTAACCAGAGAGCACCATCTAGAAACCATCAGTTGCTTCCCCGGGGGAACACTGAGGCTCCGTGCTCCTGTAAAGCTCCTCAGAAACTATTACCCGCCACCAACCTGTGCTATAAAGCAAATCACTACCATTGAATCGATTCAAACTCAGTGCCTCCATAGCACAGGGTAGAACTGCTTCTGTGGCTTTTCGGGACAGTTGATGGGAGTAGAAAACGTCATCTTTCTTCTGCAGAGCAGCGGATGGCTTCAAACTGGTGGCCATGCAATAACAGCCCAACGGATAACCAGTGTGCCACCAGGCCTCTCCTCTTAAAAAAAATTAATACTCTTAAACTCTTAATACATCTTTGTGGCAAAATGGGATAGGCTTTGGGCTGTTCACCTCAAGGTTGGTGGTTCAAATCCACAGGCTGCTCCTTGAGGAAAACATGAGGCTATCTACTTCTGTAAAGATGCCTAGATTTAGAAACCTTAAGAAATAACTTTGCTGCATCCTATAGAGTCACTATGAGTCTGAATTGAATCGACGGCAATGGGTTTGGTATGTTATGAGAGAGTCCTTGGATGGGGAAAACAGTTCATGTCTAAAATAATCCTATTGAGAAGAAAGCTAAATGGTTTCATTTTTCACTCGCAGGGGGAGGAGATTTAAGGTTCATCTTATCCTAAACCAAAGAAAAAGTGGCAGACTTGGGCTTCACTATCAAATCTGGTGAGTGACAAAAATTTTCCTTGAATTCCATACCACACCCTCTTGAGCCATTAATCTGGAAGACATTTCCCTTCTCTAAACTTTGCTATAAACAAGCCCTGGCAGCAACGTGCTTTATACATTTGGCTGCTAAAGACAAGGTTGGCAGTTCAAAACCACAACGCAGACACTCCTTGGGAGCAAGATGAGTGCTTCTACTCCTATAAAGATTCTTACAGGAGACTTGGAAACTCACAGGGGCAGTTCTGCCCTGTCCTTCATGGAGGGTCTCCGTGAGCCAGAATTGATTTGATAACAGTGAGTGAAGGTATACCTTGAGATTCACATTTGACAGGATGAGAAAGGGGCCTTTAAAACAAGTTCTCAAAGTGCCTCTCCATACAAACATTATTTAAACATGCTGGTGTCGCCTGTTTATATTTTCATTGGGCATGTGAGCTGTGTCCAGTTCTTTGTTGATGTCTAGCAGGGTCAAGAAGGGAGGGATACTTATCCAATTGTTAACATTATGTGCTATTATTGGTCCAGGTGAACCAAAAAACTGATAACATACCGAACTCATGATATTGAGTTCCACAAACAACTGACAAGTTTTTCAAGTTTAACAGGTTCAAGTTCAACATGCTTCCAGGGGATGGTGGTGGTAGCCAATGCTGAACTGGAGGGGGAAAAAAATATGTTCTTTCTCAAAAACTTGCACTTAGAATTTAACCTGTGCTATGCCATCGACTTTGTATCTTCTGAGCTTTTAACCAATATCACTCCAACTGTCAAGAACATTATGCATTTCTGCATGTTCCTATGTGGTGGGCTTTAGAAGTCAGTATCTAAAGATTCCAACCCACTGCCATTGAATGGACTCAAACTCATAACGAGCCCCAGTGAGTTTGCATGAAGTTGTACATCTTTACCAGAGTAGGCAGCCTCCTCTTGCCCTACAAGTAGCTGGTGAGCTTGAACCTCAGACTTTATTTATGCCTCAGAACTAGCAGTTCAATGCTTACCTGAGGGTGCCAGCTGGAGACCTTTTAATCAGTAGTGTATATGTAAATCCTCTATTTCTCATACTGTGATTGCTTCCATGGACTTCACTCTGCTTGGGTCTGTTGGTGTGAAATGGAATGGAATAGAATAGCAAATCTGGCTAAGAGTGTTCCAGCACGGTTTTATCCTGTTGTCAATTCTGAATGTGTTGTGGCAGGGAAAGAGTAGTCCTGTCTAACTGGACTGTGACTGTCTAGGAAAGAAGGACTATCTTCAAACAGGAGAGAGACTCTTATTTTGAACATACTTTTTTTATTCCCAAGTCCAGAAGACCTACCAGTCAAGCTGCTTGTCACATACATTAATGTTTATTTTATCCAATAGCTTAAATCCTACGATTTAGGCCAGTACTTCTCTCTAAAGCGACTACAGCTTAATCTGACACTATGAAACAAAAATCCCACCTCCAATCTAATTTAAGTATCCCAGCTTCAGTATCTGACAGTGTTTCTGTCTGCTGTACATAGGGTTTCTATGAGTCAGAATCGAACGGATGGCACCAAACAACAATAATTGGGTTTTATGAGCCAGGAATGTTCTGGTTTTTAAATTATTTCCCACAGGTATTCAGAATTCATGTAGCACAGCACTGGAAACATGGTATTAGGTCACTCCCGGAATTGTCTTATCTGCTTAGTGAAGACACAGGAAAGGGTAGGCACAATCCCAGGAAGAAAAGGAAGAAATCATTTCTTGTATTTTAAATGTACTGGACTCACCAAGATTATGAACATGGTGATATTTTAAAAGATCTTACAAAACATAATGAATATATAATAAATTGAAATACCCAATTGTTCTATCCTCCCGTCTACTGTTTTCCAGATATGTTCTTGAGATCACAATGTCAAATCTGAATTTTGGTATCATACACTCCCAGGATATTTAATTTTCCCATTGCTGTTTGTTGCTGTGAAGAGTTTCATGGATAAACATGAAAAATATTTGAAAATGAGAATAGAAATGACATCCCACTTTGTTCCTCAAATACAGGTATTTTATTGTACAATTCCTATGAATGACTTGATGTTACATCAAAATATTATTCAGTTCATATAAAATTGTATTGCTTATATCTCCACAGGGAAAAAGGAATGACACTTAAACCTGGTGTTCCAGGATGTGAAGGCAGCATGCTGGCATGGAGCAGGGAGCCTGTGGAGGAGTCTGATGGCCTGGCCCCAATCCCACCTTCTTGGACAGCCACCTCTTCCCCCAGGGGAGTTTGCTTTGGAGGTCAACAATGAGGCTGCAGCTCATAGACAGGGACATGTCTGATGAGAGCACATGAGAGCAAATGAAGTGGGAGCGAAAGTGGAGTGCATCTTGGCCCACCAAACCTCGAGGACAATCTCCTCACTCAGGACAGCCATTGCACGGAGAGGAACTTATGACCACTCCCACTATGAAACATGGTACCCCTCACTGTCCCAAGCCCCTACAGTGACAACATTGGAGAAGCAGGATCAGGAGTGCACTAGGTCTTACCCCACCACACCGAGGCAAGGACGTGCAGCAGACCAGCATGGAGTTCCTGAGGGAGTGCCAAGGATATACTTCAGGGTCAGGATGTGGCACCCCATCAGATTCAACCAAGCGACACTCCTGGAGGTCACCAAACAGACCTTTAACTATTAACAGGTTTTTCTCTTGTTATTTATTTTTTTTAACTTATTCATATATTTTTTCTGGACATGTTTTCTCTTGTATTTGTCATTGTTGTGTTTTCTTTTTGTTTTTCTGTATATATTGTTGTCTCTGCAAGTCTATCTAGATAAGGTGGGCTGGATGAACAGTCTGGAGGAGGAAACAACAGGACTGATGGTTCCAGAAAACATTGGAGATAGGGAAGTGGGGGGAAAGAGTTGGTGTAGTCCATTCCAGGGATAAGGGAACAAGTGTTCCAAGATCAGTGGAAGGGTGGGTATAATAGGCCTGATAGGGATTGGTCAGGAGTAATGGAACAGAGAGAAATTTCTGAAATTCAAATGGGGGATGTGCATCATAGTGGGATAAGAGGAACATAGAAGGAAATGGAGGAGGGAACTAGAAGACAAAGGGCATCTACAGAGATCTAAATACAGGAATAAACATAGATGAATATAATTACATATGATGATGGGGAAATAGATCTACGTGCATATACTTATAGAATTAGCATTAAGGCACCAGATGGACATTGGACCGACACTCAAGTACTTCTTCAATGCAGCAACACTTTGTTCTATTAAATTGGCATTCCTTGTGGTCATCTTACTGACACAATCACTGGAGACAATTGTGTGCACAAGCAAAAGTGGTGAAGAAAGCTGATGGTGCCCAGATATCAAAAGGTATAGTGTCTGGGGTCTTAAAGACTTGAAAGTGAATAAGTGGCCATCTAGCTCAGAAGCAACAAAGTCCACATGAAAGAAGCACACAAGCCTGTATGACCACGAGGGATCAATGGAATCAGATCGTAATCATCAAAGAACAAAAATCACATCATTGCATGCTCACCTTCCTGATATGATTGCTGAAGAAAATGTGATGAAGAAAACTGATGGTGTCTGGCTATCAAAAGATAGAGCATCTGGGATCTTAAAGCTTGAAGGTAAACAAGTGACCATCTAGCCCAGAAACAACAAAGCCCACATGAAGGAAGCACACCAGCCTGTGTGACCATGAGGCATTGAAGGGATCAGGCATCAGGCATTGAAGAACTAAAAATTATATCATTGTAAATGAGGGGGATTACAGATTAGGGACCCAAAGTCCATCTGCAGTCAAAGCGACATCCCCTTACAGAAGGGTCAGGGGAGGCAGACAGGGTAGAGTGTAGCAAGGAGGAAAGATGCAACTTTCCCCTCGTTCTTAAATGCTTCCTCCCTCCCACTATCATGAATTGAATTCTACTTTACAAATCTGGTTAGACCAGAGGATGTACACTGGTACATTTAGGAACCAGAAACATGGGAAATCCAGGACAGATAATCCCTTCAGGACCAGTGGTGAGAGGGGCGATATAAGGAGGGTGGAAGGAAGGTGGAGTAGAAAGAGGGAACCAATTAAAAGGATCTACATATAACCTTCTCCCTGGAGTATGCACAACAGGGAAGTGGGTGAAGGGAGATATCAGACAGTGTACAATATGACAAAATAATAATAATAATTTATAAATTATCAAGGGCTGATGAAGGAGGGGGAAGTGTGGAGGGAGTGGAAAAAAGAGGAACTAATACCAAAGGCTTAAGTAGAAAGAAAATGGCTTGAGAAGGGTGATGGCAACAAATGTACAAATGTGCTTTGCATACAATGAATATATATACAGATTGTGATAAAAGTTGTATGAGGCCCCAATAGAATGATTTTTTTAAAAAATTGGGCCTAGAGATAGAAAGAAAATTAATGTCATAAAAATGTTCTACTTGACGTTTAAGGCATGGAAATAGAGAAACTTAACTTTTAAAGATAATATTGCAAACATTTTAACAAATCTAAAATGGTACTTTCAATCGTTTACATGAATGTAAAAGTTAGACAATGAATATGGAGGTCCTAAGAATCGATAAACTCAAATTATGCTTTGGCCAAGAATATTCAAAGTAATGTGGAGTTCCAGAAGAACAAATAAATCTATCTTGGGGAAAGTAGAGTCCAAACATTCATTAAAAGCAAGGATGATAGACTTCATCCCATATACTTGCACAGGTGATCAGGTAAAGAACATCACGTTTGGTAATGTGGAGGGCTAGTGAAAAGGAAGGAGAGCTTCAACAAGATGTTGTGACCCATGCTTGCCACAAGCATGCAACAATAGTAATGGTTGTCAGGGCGGCACAAGGCCAGGCTCTGTTACGTACAGGCTCACCATGATTTGGAACAGACTTATAGGACATAGCCATTACAACAAAGAAACATTTAGAAACTAAAATAAAAATCACTTGTACATCCCAACTGCATGGTAACCAATTCTTAACATTTTGGTGTGTCTCTCCATATTTTGCTCTAAATATATATATATATATATATATATATATATATATATATATAATTGGGGCTGAGCCCTGGGTGGCATAAGTGGTTGAGTGTGGGACTGTGGCCCACAGGCTTGGCAGTTCAAATCCAGCGGCGGCTCTCAGAAGCAGCGCTGGGTAGCTACCACAAACCCCCCCCCCCCAAAAAAAACCTAATTGGTTTTATCCTGCAATATTTTCTTATAGCCTGCATATTATAAAGAGTACTACAGTGACTCTCTTTGAGCAAAAGTTATCAACACTCTCATTAAAGTTTTAAAGCAAATTAAGAAATCAAAAGGAAGATATAGGACTAAGACTTTTAAAATATATTGCTACACCAACTCTGAAATAATGTTATATTTACTTTATCTCTAAGAGTGAATATTTTCTCTAGCCTGGGTCAATACTGAGTAGCCTATTTTTACCCTAATTTACCTGACTTAGGAAAGCAAATTGGGTTCTCTATGTTTTATTTTGCATTTATGTAAGTCAAAAGAATTTATTTTTATCAACCCTTCATGTGCTTATATTTTTCTTCTGAAAACATGCTTGGCCCATTTAGGAACTGTTTTAAATTAATTGATTTTCTGGATATATATAAAGTAGCGATCTGTTTTTCTCCCATACAAACTAGAAGGACTTATTTTGTTTGGGGCATTTGACATGCCCTATCCTCCACAAGCTGGAAGGCCCCAGAAAGCAGCCTGGGAAGGTCTCCTAAGCAACTCTCAGGGAGGTTCCAGTCCGGATGGATATCCTGCACTCCCTAGAAGCAAAAATAAACAGAGAGAGAGAGAGATAAAACCTAAAAATTAAGTACACCAAAATTGTTTAAAATGGGAAGATCAGCAACATCTGATAACAGACCCCCCCTTTACCACAGACCACCGGCATAAGTCACTTCTGTGTGTACCCCTCCCGTTGCACACGCTGATCCTTCAAGGCCATTGAGTCAACCCAGGTAGTCAAATCTCTTGCCTCAATGGCCCCTGGGGGACCTGCAGAGAAAGCAGACTACACGGGCAGCTTAGAGCAGACATTCTCAATATCCAACTAGCACTTCTTGACATTTTGTTTTTTCCTCCTCCTTTTTTGATTTGCTTCTAGCATCCAACTGTCCCACCCTCCCCCCACCTTCCCCCACCCACACACACTTAAGAACAGATACATACACACAAAAACACTACCAAAGGAGCAGGAATCCCCACCCACACAGCAGTTTTACTTTTAACTCAATTTTTCCCCTTTGCTTTCTTTATTTTTTATCTATTATAATATTTTTACTATTTTTCCTAGTCTCTCCTACTTCTTCTTTGTGACCGTACCCTCCTAAGAATTTGCATACCTCCCAGGCAAAAACAGGCAGATCAGGGCACATTCACCCAAACCAGAGATGTTTGTTTTGTTGGTTTTTTCCTCTGAGTGCACACACTCACCTAGTTTATGCTGCCATAGCTGTATCAACCTAACTCAGCATGAGGAACTCCATCCTGTTTGAAACTGCCTTTAACCCCAGCTAGCAGTTATCTCCCCTTTTCTCCTCTTCCCATCCCCTGCTCTCCCAACAAGACCTTGACTCTTCCAAGATGCCTCCAAATCCTACTTGCCCATTTAGTGTATAGAAGTATACACTACATCTCCTAAAACCCTGAATTAGAACCTGCAGCCACAGTCCACCTCACCCTCCAACCCTGTCACCCTGCCAACCGGAGAAGAATGTCATGATTAGAATATTCTCCCCCTTAAGCCATTCCCCTATTTTGAACAATAAAAAGTTTATACTTTCTTTGTTCTGGATCAAAATGTTTCCAGGTGCTAGCCTACTGTTCAGTCCAGCTGTTTAATAAAGACTTTAATTATCCATATTGTGGTGTGGTTAATCTTTCTGGTTTACAACAATAGTCACAGAACTCCAGAACCCACACACAAGCCACACTCCCAGCTAATAATGTCTCTTTGTCTCTCATCTTATCTACATAGTCACACCTTTTTGCTGTTTCTCCTAATCTTTTTCTTTTTTCTTTTGTCTTCTTCTCTTTTTACTCCTTCCCTGTATTCATTTTAAATTCTACTGCTATGATAGAAACCCACTGGTGTCTAGGCAATTCTGATTCGTGGAAACCCTCTAGGACAAGCAGAACTGCCCCTGTGGGTTGCGGAGAGTGTAGGCACAGGGAGTCTCAACCTGTGAGTCGCAACCCCGTTGGGGGACAAAGGACCGTTTCACAGGGGTCACCCGATTCATAATGCTAGCAAAATTAGAGCGATGAAGTAGCAACAAAAATAATTTTATGGTTGGGGGTCACTACCACATGAGGACCATAAAGGTGGCAGCATTAGGAAGGTTGAGAACCCCTGCTGTAGAGAAAGCCTCATCTTTCACTAGAAGAGCAGCAGGTGGTTTTGAAGTGTAGGCTTTGTTGTTAGCAGCCCCACATGAAACTCACTATGTCACCAGGACTTCTTACATTCTGTGGTAAAGGAGCTGAATAGCTGTCTTATTCTAAGGGCTGACCAAGTGAGAGTCCTCCATTGAATTCCCCTGCCTTTCCCCTAGCAATGTGGAGGCCTCCTGAGCTCTAAGCTTCTATAACCAAAGTTCACCCTCTGGACTCAGGTCCATGTGATTGTGGTGTGGCTCTCATACAATTGAATGATTATAGATTTATATAGTACATTTAACAACTTACATTGTACATCTCCATTCGTGACTTGACTTTCTTAAGCTTCTTGACTTGGCTCATTAAATTCTTCAGATGGATTTTGAAATGTTATACACAAAATTGGTATGCTTTCGATTGGCATTTCACTGAGTCCATCGATGTAGGGAGCATTGCCATTACAATAAGGAGTACTGTCAGTCTTATAAAGCCAATGAATGCTAACCTTGTGGCTTAATGGTACAAACCCATTTGCCACTCTGAAGGAGAAAGCCGAGCCTATCTGCTTCTGTAAATATCGACAGCCCCCGCAGCCTGAGGCAGGGTTGCTGCCAGCTGACACTGATTTGATGGTGATGGGTGGCGGTACTCAGCTATTTCTTCATGGGCTCCTTCAGTGCTGTCAAAGGTTATCTGCTTGTTGCTTGTGCTGGGTGCCCTCCAGTCGGTTCTGACTCGGAGCGACCCTGTGCAACCACCGAACACATCCCTGTCAGGTCCTGACCAGCCTCACAGGTGTTGCCGAAGCTTGAGCCCATGGGTGCAGCTCCTGGGTCAATGTAGCTTGTTGAAGGCCCTCCTCTTTCTCGCCGCCCCTCGACTTTTACCTGGCACAGTGTCCTTTGCCAGGGACTGGTTTCTCCTGGCAACGTGGCCAAAGCACGTGAGATGAAGATTCATTATCCTTGCCTTGAGGTGGCATTCTGGCTATGTCTTCTAAGACAGGTCTCCTTATTCCTTTGAAAGTCCATGATTCTTTCGATCGTCTTTGGCACCCCTGTACTTCAAATGCATCGATTCTTCTCAAGGATCTCATATTTATTGCTTTCAAAAGCTCAGGAGATGGTTAAAATAGCAGGTATACAAAGCTGGCAAACGAGCAGTGAGGGTATATGCCAAGCAGGAAGGCTAGTGCTGTGTTAAAGGGGCCTAATTAATTTCAGGCTGGTTTGAGGTTATTCAAAAACAGACGAGGATCATATTTTAATGTGTGTGCTATAGCCAATGAAACTGAATTTAGCCGAGAAGGACTAGAGCCAGTGTTTAAGATCTTATTTTCTTTGGAGAAGGAAAAAAAAATACAAAGACCCAGTACAGAGACTGGGAAGACACTTCCTGTCTCCAAACTGACCTGGTGTGGCCCTTTTGTCTGCCAACGTTTGTAATGGGCCCCCCATGGAAGGTTGGAGTCTTCTTCTGGTTTGTATCTGAAGTCCAACCAGTGCAGGCTAGGCGGAGACTCACAGTAATCACTTTGGCATTTGGCACCAGGCGCTCACTGTTCATCTCAAAGCCCGGGGCAGCGTAAATGATCCTTGCATTCCCACAGGGCCGTGTTCAGAAAGGAAAGTTATGCTAGGAGCCGGGGGATCCGCTTTCAGAAACAGGTACTAATCTCAGCAATAATTTATTTCTGCCGCACTGTGATTCATGCTTTGTTACCCCTTCAGCCCTACAATGAACTCAGAGGCCCTTGGAACAAAGAGGCCAGCTCCAGGATCACGTGTGCGACTTAGCTCACTCATTCTTTCCCCTAGAACACAGAAAGCCACCCCAACGGGGCTTAGGCTTCCTTCCCATGCATACACGGATCGGAAGCTGCCTTCTCTGGCAGCTTTCTTTGGTAATCTAAAGCCAGTATTCGAGCACATGAACAGAAGGCAGTATTTATTGGATGCATCTAGCCATCTGTTTCGATGCCCCACTCCTTTAAAGGGGAACTACCTGAAGGACTACAGGGCCAGAATTGGTCCAACTGATCTGTTGAGTGACCACTTTGTGTCAAGCACAAGGATGGGTTCCAGGGAGATTTGCAGCAAGGCGAGCCTGGCCCTGCCCTCGACAGTGGGACGAAGGTCGAGCAGAATAGATGATCCCCAATATATGGAAGGGTGGCCAGGGTGGTGGTCGCAGGGGGAATAATTCAGTAGCTGCACAGTAAGAAGATTTAATTGAACCTAGAATGTTGAGATACACTGCCTCCCCCACCACTACCCCTAGAATAAGGAGGGGGAGCATTGAAGCCACGATTTTGCAGGGTAAAATGGGAAGCAGCAAGCGGGACTCTAGTAAAGGAAAATAGCACATGCAGTCAAGCACACAGGGGAGCACTTTTTTTTTTTTTAATGAGGGAACAATCTCATTTTCGTTGCAGCAGGCAGGTATGGTGGTGGGCAGTCAGGCATGGATGGCTGGGCCTGAATTGTAGAGTCTTGCCAGGGTTAAGGTAAGGATGTCATTTGATTTGAATTTGACATGGGCTCTGAAGGTAGTTTGGGCACTAGAAAGGGAAAGAGAAAACTTGGATGTAGAGAGACTGAAAAGAACTCAGTTTACTGGGTGAGCCAGAGCAGGGGCTGCTCTTTGGTCAAGACAAGGGAAGAAAGGAAGTGGAGGGCTGAAGAAAGGTCCTTCCTGAGGGTCATGGAGTTGATTTCGACTGACAGGGAACTCTTTCAACAAGTTAAACTGCCACTTAGGGGGTCCTGGACTGAGTCTTCATGAGGCAGATTACCCTGTATTGGCTTCTATAGAGAAGCTGATGAGTTACCAGCCAGTGACCTTTGGGTTAGCAGGCAACACTTAAAAACTTGCACCACCAAAGGCAGGATGTGAAATACACAAGATTCCCCAAATCTCCATGGGTAAATTACACGTGGGTTTCAGTGCCCTGGTGCTCTAAATGAAAAGGAAACTATTTAGGAAGAACTCCAAGATCACATAAAGTCTTTGTGGATTGTTCCTGCTTACTCAACGATAGTCTAGTACATCAACAGGTTGCTTCCACAACTTCAAGACATATAAAGAAGACAAGAGACAAGGGATATCATCGCTGATAGCAGATGGATCTTGGCTGGAAGCAAAAAATACTAGAAAGAGGTTGAATTGTGTTTTATTCAACTATGTAAAGGCGTTTGTGTGGATCCTAACAAAGTATGGACAACAATGAGAAGACTAGGAACTTCAGAACACCGACTTGTGCTCACGTGAACCGGTACACGGGTCAAGAGGCATTCATTCTGATCAATAAAGGACTACCACACAGTGCAGGAACGGAGTGCATCTGGGGTGTAGCTCTCACCACACTTGTTTACTCTGCATGCTGAGTAAAGACCCTGAGAACCCAAACCATAGGAAGAATATACCATGGGATTGGAGAGATGCTTATTAACAACCCAGAATATGCAGATGTTACAACCTTGCTTGCTGAAAGCCTAGGCTGCGGTCCCCAAGCTTTTTAAACAGGGGGCCGGTTCACTGTCCGTCAGACTGTTGGGGGGCCCGACTATAGTTAAAAAAAAAAACTGTGACTGAATTCAATGCAGGCCTGGGATGAGTTGCTGCTAAGCAGGACAGGCATTAGCAGCAAAAACACCCAGGGGCCGGATAAACATCCTCCCCTCTGGGCGTAGTTTGAGGACACCTGGCCCAGAGGACGGGAAGCACTTATAATGACTACAGCCTTCAATAAGGATTGCAGCTCAATGTAGAAAAAAAAATCCTGTTATGTAGTTGATTCTGATTCATAGTAACCTCATACATAGAACAGCGCAGAAGTGCCTTGGGGTATCTGAGAGTGTATCACAGGGGGGGAAGGAGGGGGAAAGAGAAGCTCATACCAAGGACTCAAGTGGAAAATGCTTTGGAAATGATGGCAACATATGTACTAATATGCTTGATACAATTGATGCATGGAATGTTTTAAGAGCTGGAATCCACCCTAATAAAAGGACTAATAAATAAAATAAAGTGTGTAGTCTTGTTATTTTCTACGATTCAGTTATAAAAGAGCCCAACGGCAATAACTGGCCCAAGGACCCTGTGTGCTGGGCAGGGTAACCTGTCAACCTGTGTCGCTAGTTCTTGTTTTGTTTTTGTTTCTAATCCACGTTAGTCTTTCATATCACAAGTCTGAAAAGAGTGAAATAATCCTCTCTCAGCGCTACCTAACTACACCGGCTTTGATTCTTTGGGGTCATACACAATCCGAATTGTCTTAGTTAAAAGGCGCGCTCCCTTCATAGGTGAAAAAGGCACGGTTTCTTACGCAAATTTAACACGTGGCAACCTTTGGGGACCAGCTTCTCCCAGCTTCGGACTTGAGGGCCCCTGCACGGATGGTCCCAGCGCATGGCAGGCAGCGCGCGAAGGGCTTCCATCTCCCGGGAAGGAGCCCTTGGTGGCTAGCGGACACCCGCAGAGGGGGCTCGGGGGACCCCAGAGTGCCTGTGTGGGGGGCGGGGCATTGGATCCACCGAGCCGAGAGCCAGAGCAGGCGGACCGTCTTGGGAACAGGAGTTGCCAGAGACGCCCGGCAGCAGGTGCGGCCATCCACCAGCGCCGCCCCTTCCTCCCCGCCCTCGCGGGCCGGGCCAGGCCGGGCGGGCAGTGCGTGCAGGAGCCCGGGGCGCCAGGGGCGGGGCGACCTTTGCTCGGGCCCAGGGCCGGGCCGCGGCGGGGTGCGGGGTGCGGGCGCTCGGGGCCCCTCCCCCGGGACGGGTTGGCCGCGGCGGGCGCGCACCTCGGCCCACGGTTTCGGCGGGAGGCGCCCGCCAGCTGGTTTCGATTAGAGACGGCCGGGACGGAGCGGCGGGCACGGGCGCGAGCAGGGAAGCCCGGAGCGGAGCGGCGGGAGCCGCGCGGCGGGCGCGAGACAAAGAGCGGCGGCGGCGCCCGTGCGGCCCTCGGGGACCCGGCGCTCTCGGGGGCGCGCCGTCGTGCGGGATGCGGACGCCGGCGGTGATGACGCTGGGCATGGTGCTGGCGCCCTGCGGGCTGCTGCTCGACCTGACGGCCACGCTGGCGCCGGGCTGGCGGCTGCTGAAGGGCTTCCTGGACGAGCCCCGGGACACGGCGCTGTACCAGGGCCTGTGGGACATGTGCCGCGAGCAGAGCAGCCTGGAGCGCCAGTGCGGCCAGCCGGACCGCTGGAGCTACTTCTCGGCAGAGCCGGTGCTCGTGGCGCGGGCCCTCATGGTCACCTCGCTGGCCACGACGGCCCTGGGACTGCTGCTGGCCACGCTCGGGGTGCGCTGCTGGCGGGACGAGCCCCACTTCCTGCTGGCCGGCCTCTCGGGGGTCGTGCTCTTCGCCGCGGGGCTCCTGAGCCTCATTCCCGTGGCCTGGTACAACCACTTCCTGGGCGACCGCGACGTGCTGCCCGCCCCGGAGCCCCCCGTCTCGGCGCAGGTCAGCTACAGCCTGGTGCTCGGCTACCTGGGCAGCTGCCTGTTGCTGATCGGCGGCTTCTCGCTGGCGCTCAGCTGGGCGCCCTGGTGCGAGGGCCGCTGCCATCGCAAGGCGCCCCCCGGGGACCCGCGCCGCAGCAGCATCAGCACCGTCTACGTCAACTGGCCCGACCCCGCGCTCACGCCGGCCATCAAGTACTACAGCGACGGCCAGCACCGGCCGCGGCCCGCCCAGCAGGGCGCCGCCAGCAAGCCCAAGGTGGGCTTCCCCATGCCGCGCCCGCCGCCCAAGACCTACACCAACCCCGCCGACGTCCTCGAAGGGGAGGCGGCCGCCGCAGCGTCCCACGGCGCGTCCTCGCGCAGCACCCGGCCCTGCCACAGCTCGCTGCCCTGCGACTCGGACCTGTGAATGGCACAGCGCAGAGCCTGGAGTCGGACGACGCAGGGCGACCACGCTGCTGCCTGGCCGCCTCTGACAACTGCCCATTTCTGTCAACTGTGGTCTGGAGGGGTTTGCTCGGATGTAGGTTTGGAGGGATGCAGCCTTCTGGCCCGCCCGCCTGCCTTTCTTTCCTTCCAAAGAATATGTCTCAAGGGTGCCATTTGTGTCGTGATGGTTAAATACAGTAAGGAAAAATCATTGAGAACACTCCGTAAAATCTCAAAAATATTCTTCCTCTTGGAAGCAATCTTCTGATATATCCATTCGTTTTTGCATGAGTAGAGTCACCTGGGGTTCCTAGTCTCCCTCTCCCTCCCTCCTCCTCCTGTATTTCACTTTCCTGGAGACTCTTAAGAGGCCACTGTATTTCTGGCTGTTTAAGGCTTTTAATATTAATATAGAATCCTGCAAATAGAAGCAGTCTGGGTGGATTTTATGGAATGCAATAACCTGATTAATTCTTATCAGCATTTCTTCATGCTTTCTTAGGATTTATCTTTTTTTAAAACTGCTTCTTTTGGAGTTGAACACGCTCAAAGTTTCTCCTCTAGAAGCCAGGAGAATGAAGGGACCGACTTCTCATTGTGTTCTATTCCTTGGCTACCTCACCCTGGACATCATGGACTAGGGACAAGCTGTAAAGTATGAGTGGTCCAGAAACGTGTTTCTCATATGAGTTCCTACGTCCATCTCCTCTATTTATAAATAAAACTTGAAAACAACAGCTTCACAATAGCCACAATCGCTGAGTTGTCCCCAGCAGCACCTTTGGGAGGCTCAGCATTCATTCCTCAGGGCCCCTTGGCGCCCAGGAACTGTTGGTGAAATCTAACGCTGGGATCTTTGCACCTCTTACCAGGAGACACAAAAAGGGGCGGGGGGGGGGGGCCCACTTTCACAGCCCAGATTGTTTCGTTTTCAGGTTCATGCTAGTTTCTGTGCGAAGCAAAGTCTGTTGTTGAAAAATGAGACGCACCAGTTTCCACTTTGAAATAGAAATCTTTTCCTCGTGGCCAGTGCTGCTGAGAGCCACAGGCAGCAGGGCGCTCCCTGAGCTGTGAGAAATACCCAGCAGGGCTGTGAATGGCAGGCGTGGGGGGGTGGAGCAGGGGGGGTGGCGCTTACGGGTGCCAGACCAGATGAACCCACTCTGGATGTCAGTGAAGTCATCTGCTCTGGCATCCCAGTGGGGTGTGTGTGTGTGGGGGGGGGGGGGTTGGTGTTTGCTTTGGGTTGGTTTCCGTTGGTGTGCTGTTGTTGCAGAGCTCTGGTGGCACAATGGACTAGGTGTGACCCCAAGGTTGTTGGCTGTGACGTTAGGTACCGTGCCGTAGCAACCTACTCAGGATGACCCTATGAACCACAGAAACTGCCCCGTCCTCCTCACAGTTGTTGACGGGAAGCTTGGTTGCTCATACCCACCAGCTGGGGGTAAACGCTGCAGTCATCTGTGCCCAGGATGATGTTCAGTTTCCGCCATCATAAGAAGTAGTTCCCCTTGGCCCCGTAGGGTCCCTGTGCCTCAGTTTGCTTTTGTTACTGTTCTTGTGAGTTGCCTTCCTTCATGGCAAGCCCCTGCACAAAGGGAATGGAGCCCTGGCAGGGTCGTGGTTACAAGTTGACCCCTGATGCCGTTGGTCGGCAGTTCAGAACCACCAGCAGTTGCATGCAAGAAAGACTGGGCTTTCTACTCCTGCAAACAGTTAAAGTCACAGAATCCCAGATTGCTGCCAGTGAGAGAATTGAGACCACAAAGGGACCACACCGTGTGATCCCGAGGGTTTTCAGCTGTTCAGGAGCAGCTCACTGTGTTTTCCCTTCCGATCGGGGAAAGCCCTGCTAAAATCTCTCCAGCCTCATAGCAACCCCCAAGCCTACAGGCAGGGAAGAGTTTGAAAGACATTGGTCAAGAATTGAACCCAGGTCTCCTGCACGGAGGGCAAGAATTCTACCATCGAACCACCCCTGCCCCCTTCACTGAGCTGTCTGTCATCTTTATACCCCGCCACTGGTATTGCTGACATCAAGCTGCATGGTAGAATGAAGGAAATAAAGCATGCTCGTTAGCACCAGGAAGAAGATGACAGATTACTCAAATCATCTGTATCTGTTTTGTGAAACCAAACTTTTAACGCGTAGGCCTTTCACTTTGGGATCTGTTCCAAATGCAGGTTCTGATTCACTGGGTCTAGAATAGACCTCTCTCCCTGGTTGCCTTCCTTCCCTTACCAGGGACCACACTTGGAGTGGCAGGGCTTTTCGAGGGTAGGGTGGGGTCACACCCAAATGTCAATCCCAGCCGTCAGCACATAGAACCTTGAATGCCCCCTGCCCCGATGAGAGCTGGGGTGGAAATAGACAGCAATGTGCTTTCTACCTCCGAGAGTACTTCAGAAGGCAGCAATTCGGAGTCTGAGAAGTCGGCACTGAGCCAACAGCACAGAGATGCCGAGTTCCTGGCAAGTAGTGAACCGTGCTTGTGTCATAATCCCGAGTATTTCTAGGGAGGCCTTAGGAAAATCAAGCAAACGGACACAAGAGGCCTTTCCCTTGGTTCTCCTTTGTTTCACCCTCCAACTATTCCCTGGCTTTTGTTCAGAGCACTTCCTCTGTGATGATTAAGATAGGGTTGCTGATAGGTTAAACACTGTTTTTGTTCTACCAATGAAAATAAAGGCAGCATTCCTTTTAAAAAATATATACAAAATTCCCTTTAAAAATATACAGAGACATATTTAAAACACACAAATGCTTTTTAGCGCACTATTAAACAACAGCTTTAAGATGGCATAGAAAGACACCTTAGAGTCCCTCTTTCCTCATTCTCTGTCTGCTGTCCATCAGCGCAGCTGCCCAGAACCACAATGGGCTGGGGACTCACTTGCTGAGGGAGGCAGAACCTTGGGAGCTGCTGTCGTGGCCCGTGGCCATTCTAAGCTTACCCCTCCCTGCCCGCCCACTCGAGGCCACAATGAAACACTGTGGAAGGGCCCAGCTGCCTTGCCTCACACCATCCTCATCTAGGAGATGGCATCACACCTCCTTGCTGATCCACCCAATCACGGGGGAGTGTCTGTCTGCCTTTACTGGGAGAAGTCTTATGTTCTCTGTATCGTTCCAATTTTAGTATATGTGCCGTCGAAGCAAACACAAGGAGAAGCCTTATCAAGATTACTCCAGGTATGTCCTGGGGCCGGAGAAGCTGTGACGGCAATGCAGAAACTGCAGGGGAACAGCTCCTGGGCCCCCCATGTGCCAGTGGATCTCTGGGATCTCACCAGGGTGGAGGGAGGGCAGAGGCTGTGTGAGACATCATCCAGTGTGCTTTAGCAACAGTGACCCAGACAGCCACACATCTCTAACATCCACAACACCTCCTTTCCTTGCCTCTTAGCCATCTTAGTTTAAACTACATTCACAATGCAGCTAAGGCCTTTGTTTGCACCCCTGATGAATCCATACATGCGTCCCCTGATACAGACACCCTCATACGCTCAGAGGTGACACCAAGTCCTGGTGGCCCTGTGGTCACTATGGATCGGTGGAACTGCCCTTAGCAGTTCCCAAGACTAGCTCTTTGTGGGAGTAGACAGCTTCGTCTGGGGCATTGGAACTGCTGATCTCGAGGAGAGTTGTAGCATACTTAACCCTTGTTTATTTGTGGTATAGTCCTTGGAATGCTTGCTTGTCCCATCTTTAAAACGAAGGACACATGACCATCATGGAGGGAGTGGATTCCGATGCATAGAAACCCACGGTGTGAAAGCAGACCTGTGCTCCTGCAGGAGCGTTCCAATGGCCGACTTTTCAGAGATTGGCTGTCCAGGCCTTTCTGCTGAGGTGTCTCTGGGTGGACTCAAAACTCTAACCTGGGGATGGGCGGGCTGAGTGCTTCACCTTGGCACCACCCAGGGATCTCTTAGCAGCTAAATTGTTTCTAACCATTGTGTTTGGAGGAAACCCACGGGGGCAACTCTACCTGTCCTATAGGAAACATCTCCCTGGCAGGGAGTTTGGAGAATGGACACTGATCAGTAACTGTGAATGATTTAACTCAGTCATTATTAAAAACCATTTCTAGACAGTGCCTCCTCATCTCACATCCCACTGAGAAAGTGATATGTGCCCTGGGACCCAGGAGGGGGTTAGGTTCCTGAACTCCTGTTCCTCCCCCAGCTGTGGAACAGGGGCTCAGTGTCTGTCTCTGCCTTCAGTGTGCTTTGGTGGGAGTGGAGGTGGAAGGACGCTTTGGGGGAAACTGAGAGGAGAGGAAATTGGATCATCGATGAAATTTTGTTCATTTGGGTTACAATTTTACAGGGAATGGATGAGCACTATTCACACCCTCTTTGCTCCCAAATAACTCCAGATGAAGTCTTTTTCCTCTCGTCAGAAGGAATGGAAATAAGAGACTCATTATTACTTCAAATAAAAAGCTTGTTTGAAATTTACACCCTGTCTTCTTAATCACATCCACCCACATTCTGCTATCTCCTCAAAAGAGCACGAGATGACCTCCTTCAGTAATTCTCCATTCAGGAGGACTGAATATAAGAAAAAGTCTGATTTGTTTAAACCAAGGAACTTACGGACAAGACTTAAGTGTAGTCAGTGTGAATTTGAGGGCTTGTTTCTCCGGTGGAAGCACATTGAGATCATGGCTAAGGAGTGATGTAAGCATGACTCTCCCTAACTCTTGCCTAACTGGCCTGGCCAAGTTACACACACACACACACACACACACACACACACACATTCTCTCTCAGAAGCTGGTGAGAGAGCAGCCCACTTGTCAACCAGTGAGACAATGAGGTGAAGGACCCTGTAGGCCAGGTGCCCTCACAGGACCCTAGCATCTTTGCCAGTCAGTAGCAAGTACCCCTGCTTCCTCTCCACCCACAGACAGTCCAACCAATGGTTCTCAAAGAGCCACTGCTTGCATAGAAGTGAGTGAGACAAAGCAAAGTCCCTGTAGTTTTTCTAGAATGTATGTGTCAGATGCCCTCAATGATTTACCTGGCCCTGATGGTGTCTGTTCTCATCTGTAGAGCTAAAGAACTGAACTATCCTCAGAGAACCTTTACAACTGTAACTTTCTGAAGGCAAAGGTTAAGGAATAAATGAGACTGAGAAGATAGAAATAAAACCGTACATTGAATGTGGGGATGCCGACTGATCTATAAAATTGCTAATTGGTCTGAGGGCGGGTAAAGCCATATTTTAATTCTTACAGCTGGTAATGTGACATCTATCCAAATATATGATGGATAGCCCCTAAAAAAGAATTTTTCCCCAAAGCTATGTATTTTAATTTTTTTTGCAAAACAACCTTATCACCTTCAAAGTACTCTCCACTACCCTTACACATTTATCAAATCTGTGATTCCATTCTTGGAAACAGTTTTCAAACAGTTGTTTGGATGGTTGACAGTACCTCCCTCATTTGTTCTTGTTTTTTGTTTTCTTCAGCTATTCTAAGTCATCCAATTGGTGTCTTTTCATGCCTCCACTTCATTCTCTGAAACAAAAAGTGTCACACAGAGCAAGGTCAGATGAGGCAAGTGTGTTGGACAAGAGAGGCATGGCGTGCTTTGCCCAAAATTGCCACAGTGACATGGCAGCATAAGCAGGTATCCATCATGGTGGCAAAACCAGTCCCCTGCCTGACACAAATCAGGCCTTTTTTGTCATACACTGTTATATATGCCATCTTTTCTTAACCTCTAATAGAAAATCTGAGTAACAGTTGGATCTAGTGGAATGAACTCCAAATGCACTATCCTCCTTACATCAAAAAAACAAGCAAACAAATGAGCATTGTCTTAATCTTTCATTTCACTTGATGAGATTTTTCTGGGAGAGGTGATGATGGCATCCTCCCCTGCCTTAATTGATGTTTGCTTTCAAGGTCATAAGAATAGCACCATGTCTTGTCACCAGTAATGACCTTGGAAAGAAAGTCTGGGTCACTTCAGAGCCACATCAAAGCATGGCATGTTTCCACTCAGTGCTCTTTTCCTATTCAGAACCTGAGGCATAAGTTTCACAGTAAGGCTTCTCATTCCCAAATTTTCTGCTAAATCCACTGAATCGAACTCCAAGGTAGTTTACATAACTTCTCCATCTCTTCAATGGTCTGTAGTTGGTCCTTGAGCGCAAATGCATGAATTTTGTTGACATTTTCATCTGTTAGAGAAGTTAACAGATCCAGAACGAGTTTGTCATCAGTTGACATTTCGCTTTTTTTGAAACAAGAAAACCACTCATACACTTGAATTTTTCCCATAGTGCTTTCCTTATAAGCTGTGTGCCACATCACAGTAGTTTCTGTGGCATTTTTGTCAAGCAGGAAACAAAATGTCACAGTCATACATTGTTCTCTTAAATTAGACATCACACGAAATGAAGTTCAAGTGAAGCAAGTTTTATGAAAAAATTCACTGTGGCCAGAGAGAACCTTCCCAGGTGATGTCACTGGATGCACTGACTCAGAGAGTTGCTTGACGCTTGCCTAGTGAAGCTTTTTCCATTTTATGGGGGCTACCTCCTCATCTAAGGTTATATACACACATAGATATGAAACTTTTGGAATTTATTGTAGAATTCATTGGTTAATATTTTAGACCAAAAGATTTATACTAAAATATTCTTTATGTCTATTGTGTTAAAAATAGAAGTGACTGAGTTAATCAAGGCACTTTCTACTTATTCTTTCCAC
Source organism: Nesogale talazaci (assembly GCA_004026705.1). Taxonomy (NCBI): domain Eukaryota; kingdom Metazoa; phylum Chordata; class Mammalia; order Afrosoricida; family Tenrecidae; genus Nesogale; species Nesogale talazaci. The sequence goes on along the minus strand of PVJH01007191.1, from coordinate 28,744 downwards.
CGCACTGGCTTAAAAAATGGGCAGGAGAGGGCTTGTGAATGGAGACAATTAAGTGCTAAGTTCCTACCACTTTGCAATCTTTTTTTTTTTTTTAGGCATCACTGCCCTCTGGTAGGAGTGGGAGGCCCAACCTTGCTGTTGTGGGATTTGAACCGCCAAACCAGTCAGCCGCAGTTCCACACTCAACCACTACGCTACCAGGGCTCAGCCCACTTTGCAATCTTAGGAGACTCATGGAATGCAGAGATTTTAAGACTGTTGAGATCCATAAAGTTGACACTGGCTGATCTTTTATAAGTAGATGACCAGGACTTTCTTCCTAGTCATTATTTCTCTAGAAACTGCTCTTGTCGGCCATGGTAGTATCATAGCAACATCCAAGCCTTCACTACTGACAGATGGGTAGTAGTAAGCTAAAGATGCATTGGCTAGGAATTAAACCAAGTCCCCCACATGGATGGTAAAAAAATTGGGGTTTTAAAGGTTAGAGATGGCTAAATATAAAATTAATAGAGCCACAAAAAATTAAGATAGTCACTTTTAGAATAAAGTCCTTGTACTCAAAAGGAGACAATTTAACCTTCAGATGTGCTTTCTACTCATGAAGGGGGAAAGCAGGTATGTTTAAACGAGATTTGGGTGAGGTAGTAGCTAGACTTGGCATACATGCCTAGTGGAAATCCACAGTCATTGAATCAGTTCCATTATGATATGGAATGAACAGTCACTGAGTTGTATCCAACCACATTGTATCATAGCAACCACATAGGCAGAGTACAGAGGTTCCTTACGAGTTCTAAGACTGCAAACTCTTATGGGAGCAGTCTCTTCTTGGCTCCTGAGGAACGACTGATGGATTTGAGCCAGGGTATTGCTTCACCTACCACAGATCCAACAAATGTGGGAAAACATAGATTAATAAACTTCTTTCTGTATCCCTGGCTTGTTTACATGTGTTTACATATATCTCCATGCATTTGGGTAGGGAAAGATAATACATACATGATATGCTACGGGATCTGGTTGCTGGAGCTCCTATTTTTCTAAGGGAATGAGGTGGGATTTCTGGGACCCCAGCAGGAAATGGGGCATTTAGAGTACAGGTGTTCACTGACGTTACCATTTCAGACAGACTTACAGAAGTAGGTTGAGCCAACCAGAGCACAGACCCTAGCAGTCTAATCAAGGGAGACCAAAGCAGCTGCAATCCTCTGCAAAGCAAATGGTCATGGTGCTGTGTGCCATTCTTACATGCTCTTGAGCCTGCCCCGTCCAGGCTGTCCAGATGCACCCAGGGCAGCCCTGGGCAGTTGGCTCTGGAGAGGGGCAGGAGGCCCAGAGTGCTGTGGTGCAGAGATTGTTTCTGTCAAAACAGCTGAGCTGGTGCACCTTTGTGTCGCTTGGCCCCCCAGCTTCAAAAGCCCTTGCACCTGTTCTTCAAGTCCAGGTGATCTTTATGGGGTACTTCCAATTCATCTCCTACACAGCCAATTAGTAGTGATTATCTGACATTTCTATACAATTCTGGGAAGTCCTCGCTGGTAAATTAAAGGATTATTTCTTTATGTACCTAAGAAGTCTTGTTTTCATAGGGGGTTGCAAAGAACACTTAATTTATTTACTGTAAGTCCCCACTGTTGGGTAGCTTCCAACAGGGTTTCCAAGGCTGTCCTTTTTCACAAACGCAGACTCTGCCCTCCTGAGTGGCTGGTGGGCTTGAACCGCCTTGATTAGCGGTCACCATGGCTCACCTTGTTTACTGTACCCCACGGTTGAAAGCCTAGAAGTCCTCATTTTGCTTGGTAGGCTGCACAAAATCATTCTGCCAGAAACAATACCGAAATCATCCTGAAAAGAGCTCAGGAGCCCTGGCAGTGCCCGAGAGAAACCCCTAGCTACTGACTTAAGGGTGGGCATCCCAGCCCTTCCCGCTGTGTCACTGGAGGAAGATCTGGCCCTCTCCCCCTGTGAGGATCACAGCCTCGAAAACTCCCGGGCTATTCTACTCTGTCACATGGAGCTGCCACGAGGCTACATTGACCGGTACCCAGCAATAACAGCAGAGGACTGAGCAAGACACATCTTGAGGTTAGGTTTAGAATTTGGATCCACGGACATTGAACTCAGGTGATAGGTTAGCAGTGTAGAGGCCTTTTCAAACAATGCTGCATTGGTAAGCCATGAGTCCTGACCTTTGCATTTTGGTAATTGGGGAAACAGGTTCAGGATTAAATGATTTGTCCAAGGGTGTTATTGAATTTGGGAACACACTCCCATTTTTTTCCCTAGGTCTCATCACACGTCTTGATTCTTTCCTTTGGGTGTGAATAAACTCATTTCCAGAAGGCGGATAGGCAGAGGTTTGGTGAAAGGGGCATTTGGATTAAGCAATAGCTGCATATTGTCTTCAGGTTCCTGGATGGCGCAAATGGTTTGCATTGGACGACTGGACGACTAACCTAAAAGATGGTGGGGCCAATCCCTCAAGCAGTTGGGCAGAAAAGCAGCCAGATCATCTGCTTCCTTGACCACATGGGCCAGATAAACCTTTGGAGTAGTTCTGCTGTGGAACACCTGGGTCACCATGAGTCAGAATTTACTTGTTGGCAACCAGTCTGGTTGTTTGGGTTTGGCAAGTGTCCCTACTGGGTTAGAGCGAATTGAGGTGAATCCTGCTACATTCCTGTACACTGTGTGTATTAAAGCCCTAATTAGTATTCACCCTAATTTCCCATTTAAATAAGCCGTAGATTTTCCTTTGTACGCTTTGACCACTGAAAAGCACAGCTACAATTTCTGTTAGTTTAAGAATTAAATGAAACGATAAGGAAGCACTACTTTACGAGCAAAAATACACTAACAGTGGAAAAATTTTACCAAGCGATGGAAATAGTAAGAAACAAACATTTGAGCATCTACTATCCTGCAGGAAGTTGGATTTTAGTCTGTGATGGAAGGACTCAAGAGAGATCATTACAAAATGGGATAATGGAGGCATAGACATTGACTTGGTCAAAGACAGCAGCAGGGTCAAGATTCCAATCTGAATCTTCTGACTGGGCACCAGTACTAGTGAGGATAGAACACTATGGATAAACTAGAACTAGATTACATTGGATTATACCGAAATCAAACCCTGCCTCTGACTAGCCTAGTTATTTAGCACCAGCAGTAAACAAAACAAAATGACCTCCAATTTAAAAAGCAGCTCTTCTAATAGTACCATTTATTACAAACAGATCACAGGAATTTAAACAGTACACAATGAAGTACACACTTTTTTTACACACATATTTTTACTGAGATGTTTGGGCTCATTTTTTATATGGTTAGCGTGTAAAGCAACTGACTATTTCAACTCAGAAAGAGAGTAGGGACTATCTTAAGAACAAATGGTTGCTCCACATAGGACTTTAGAGAAATCACAGGAGCCTGTAGATGTTAGGAGTAACTACAACATACCCTAAAAACATTCCTTCCTAAGCCAGATAAGATAGAACCCCACATGGAAGCCCATCATTATTGGCTCTCTTGATTACTATTTTAAAAACTTTGTTCAACTTTTACTGGTCAAACCAAAGTCTAAGGACAAACAGCTTGCTGAACATTCGTTTGATATATATGAGGGACTTCAAAAAGTCATGAAAAATCAGAATTTAACAATAATGGAAGTATTTCATTACCATTTTGAAGTCCCCTCCTGTAAAAGCAGCCTTCACCACCAGCAAGAAGCCCAGCACATCAATGTGACTTCCTTTCACCCAGCGAGGATTTCAAGCAGAGGTGCTCTTTAACTGCACCCTACAACCAACTTTCTCAAGTATTCCCTGTGTGCCCATTCCTCATAGCCTCATTGCTAATTAGCTTTTCTTCTCCCCGAATGGTATCTTGTACAGTCCTCACATTGTGATCCTCCTTTTCCCCACTTCCTTCCTGGGCATACCATTTCCAAGGGTCCTTGTTTCCTGTCCATCCCTGCCTTCTGAACTTTATCCTGGGCAAATGCTGCCCTGCCATCTTATCGATTTTCCTAAGACATAGGTAGCTTCCTGGAACTGTTGCTTACCATACAGGTCTTTGTATTGTTTGGCTCAAAATCAAGCCAGAGAAGTGGGGTTCAGTCCCAGGCCGGAAGAAGGACTAACTGTCCCAGTCTCAGGACTTCTATCAGTTCAGCTGACCAGTTCTTTTGTATGATTTTGAGTTTTTTCTACATCTTTCTCCCACTCTAACCAGGACCCTGTATTCTGGTCCCTTGAGAATGAGAGCAGCAGCAGCTGGGCACTATCTAGTCTCCACATTGAAGACACTATTAGCATCTTTACATCACTTCACTACTAAGCAGAGTTACCTTTGGCAAAGATATGTCACTTCTGGCTTTTTCTCCACTCTGAACGTGAAGTAACTTTATATATCTGAAAACTTTCTTCATCTCTATAGTATTTCTCAGTGCATGTGTGTGTGCAAACATGTATGTGTACAAAATGGGTTCTTAGTGGGCACAAACAGTTAAGCACTTGAGAACTAGTGGAAAGACTGGATCAAATATCCCCCAGAGACCCCTGGAGGTCAGGTCTATGATTTCCCCAAATGAAGAATCCACTCAAGGGCAACAAGCAGCCTATGTGTGGCTGAGTGTCTCCTCCCAAGTTGCCGGTCTCATCAGCACCTTCAATTGCTGCTGCTTCCTACTCTAAAGGAGACTTTGGCAGAAATATACATATTTTTTATTCTTATTTCTTTAATCCAGTGACTTTCTTGCTCTGTGGTGAAACTCAATGCTTTTGTTTTAATAATGTTTCCTGTGTTTGCTTCACCACCTATCAATTTCTCCCTCAAAACTATCATTTCCTTACAAATTACTCTACCACATTTGGGATGAATTTTGTCACTTCATCCTCAGTGGCCTGGACCATTGGTGAGGCAAATTTTACCTCATACCAACTTCATTACCCACCTGTTGTTTTTGTTTGCCTCCAGTCTCACCCAATGATAGACTTGAATATCATTTCCCAGTTCATCAAGCAGAGACCTGCTTCATCACTCACATCCTTCCTCATAGGATAACACCTCTTCAATGAAGTTATTAAAGCCAGTCACCTGGGTAACTCATGGTCTCCTCTGAATATATATAAATGCTCCCAGAGCTACTGGAACTACAGAGAAGGTGATAGTTATCCTAAAGGCGGCAAGTTGTCTCTTCACAAACCCTCTCTACTACACCTCATGAGACAGCGGCAACTTCTTAGGATTCCTTCCCCTAGACAGTTTCCCCTGTGTGAGTCCCTGCACTGAACACATGCCCCTCTTTTCTTGGATTTCTGGGGTCTTGTTCTGTCTCACAGAAGCTAGAGAGGATAGATTTTTTCTCTGACAGAATATGTCCTCAGTCTTCAGTCTAGGTAGTCTTGTTTGGAATAGTCTTGGTTGGAGAGATTGGGAAACTCTTGGAGTCAGACTTTGACTTGCCTCTGCTTTTTAACATATTGGCAGCAAATAGGTTTTATCTGTACCAATACCTACATTCAACATTTTTTTGTTTGTTTTTTGTTTTGGGGGCATCACTGCCCTCTGGTGGTCGTGGGAGGTACTCAGTCTTGTTGCTGCTGGGTTTGAACCGCCAAGCCAGTGGGTCGCAGTCCCGCGCTCAACCACTATGCCACCAGGGCTCAGCCATGTACCAACTACAAAAATGGTAGGTACAACATGTTGGTATATATCATGCATGGATAAGTCAAAAAGTATTGTTAGAAATTGAATTCCAGAAGATAATTTCTAAGTTTTCAGAACTCAGTAATACTTTAAAAAGGTGAAAGGGTAGAATTAAATTCATAGAATTAGTGACCTTAAAGATAAATCTGTCAATACTAATCTGTTTGAAGAACAGAGAAAAAGAACAACAGAACAGAATTAATGAGGAAAGCCTTGAGATTATGTAAGACATCATCAAAAGGAATAACTAACACAGAATTGGAAATAGAGAACAAAAAGGGAAAAGAGGAAAAGCACAGAGACAATTATTAAAAGAAATGTCCCATATATTAGGAAAAATAAGAAGGTAATCCTTTGAAAAGCTGAACAGAATAAAACTCAAAAGAAAATCACCAAGACATATCACAGTCAAACTTTGCAAAATCAAAGGCCAGAAAAGAGCAGCTGACTATAAAATGAACCTTCTCAGAAGACTGAAGGGGAGAATTTGTGTCTATCAAGGAAAGAGAGCCAGAAGTAGAATTTGTCCTCTGTATCCAAAATTCCTGCAAAGTTAACTCCGTTGATCCAAAAGCAGAAAGTTGTGACAGCAGCAAAGTGGAGGTAGCAAATTGGCAGCAGCAGCAGCAACATCAAGAGTCCTCACGTGAGAGAGTGGTAGAGTGAGTAAAGCTGAAGGCCTTTAGGTTTCAAAGCTTAATTAACATCATAAGTGTTTAAGCTTAATCAACATCATAAGTGTTAAATAACAAAAAAGTGACAAGTAAAATAAAGACAATTTCCGAATCTGAGCTAAAATGGATTTTTATCATACCACAGTTGTAATGTAAGAAGACTAGGTGGTGTGGTGGGTTATAAATTGGGCTGCTAACCACAAGGTGAGTTCAAATCCCCTAGAGGTTATTCAGGAGAAAAATGGGGTGTTTTGCTTCTATAAATATTTGCGGCTCAGAAACCCAATGTAGGGGTTCTGTGCTGCTGAATCATAGGGTACCCTCATGGGGTCACTGTGGAGTGACATAGACACAAGGGCAATGAGTTTGGTTTCATTTTTTAGTTATCATTATAACCTATTTAGTCTACAATGACAGAAGTTACAGAAAACCCATATTTGCCAACTCTCCACCCAATGTACTCTTGAATGTCTTATCTCCTAGATAAGTTATAGAGTGAATTATACCCCATATTCTCACTGTCTATGATTACATCAATACAAGAGGGTGTGCGGATCTACAGGAATTTATTAAAGAAATATTTGAGAGTTAATGAGAAACAAAGATAGTTTAAGGCAATACAACAGAATGAAACATCTTCTGTTGAATAAATCTCAAGGTTATCATATTGAATGAAAGTCCTGTTGACTTTAGTCATATTGAAAGTTTACTTACATGTTACATTTGCTATAAACTTTTAAGTCTATGATCTTCAGGTCTATCTTAAACCATTGGCTTTTCAGAACCACTTACTTAGCTGTAACAATCTTAGGTTATTTTGCTGAAACAAAAGCCAGTCAAAAATTATTAACGATTATAAAGCTTAAGAGAGCTTCCTGAGAAATGAACACTAACACAATGAATGTTAGCCAGGGTGAATACTGTGACTCTTGTGTATCTAAACTCCAATCCCAATGATAAGAGTTTTATAGAAGAAGCTTGCATTTTAATAAATCAAGTTTGGGGCAGGAAGTAATTTCAAGATAAATAAAAATGGTTATGTACTTTTCACCACTAAAAGTTCAAGTATTACCTTATGACCAGCACACCTATCAATGCCCAGATATCCAAAAATATAAAATTTGCATTTATGGCACTTCAATGCAGCCCATGCAACTAATGAGTAATAGTTTTTAAAGCTATACTAAAACTACACTTCTAAAATGGACTCATCTGCAACAAGAATCAGCAGTAGCTGGATGGCAACAGTCTGCTCATACACCTAATCAATAAGCATCTTTGAGAGTAGTTTCTGAAATCCTCTTTCCAAAATGCTTTCCCATAATTCTCATGCTGCTAGCCTAACTGATCAATGGACCAATATTTCAAAAATATAAAGAAAAATAGGAATATAAATCTATTTTAAGCAGCATTTTCCAGATGCATCAAATCCAAGCCATAGAAGTGTTACTTCACTAGACCACACACTATAGCTTGAGAACCTGAAACGATTACCACAAATAAAGAACACGATTATCAACCTAGTGTTGTCGTGTGTATTTAGCCAACTGAAGCAGGTCCTGTCTTATAGTTCAGGTTAACTGTTACAGCTACAACATTGGCAGAGTAGGCATATTCATCTCATCCTAATTCATGGTCCAGTTCTGTCTGTACTATAAAGCTGAGTTGTTGATAAAGTAAAATTATAGTATTCAAGTAAGAAATAATCAAGGAAGTAAAAACTCCCTTCAAGGCATGAAATGAGCTACATATGCATACTTAGATTAGGAAAATTACTTATTCTTTCACAATAAGACACAAGCAAAGATCAATTGTTCTGCAGCAGGAGATAGTCCTTAAATATTCAATAAGAGGGCTGAGCCCCAGTGGTGTAGTGGTTGTGCGCCAGACTGCGGCCCACTGACTTGGCAATTCAAATCCAGCAGCAGCTCTGATTGCACCCCCCCCAAAAGCAAAATGTTAAACAAAATCAATTTTTAAAATATATTCAATAAGAATTAAATTGTCATTCCATGTTGTGCAACTCCCTGACACGATCACAGAAAACAAATGTGTGCATAAGCAAATGTGGTGAAGAAAGTTGATGGTGCCCAGCTATCAAAATATGTAGCATCTGAGGTCTGAAAGGCTTGAAAGTAAACAAGTGGCCATCCAGTTCAGAAGCAACAAAGCCCACATGGAAGAAGCACACCAGCTTATGGGACCAAGAGATACCAAAGGGATCAATTATCAGGTTTCAAGAACTAATAATCATTACATTATATGCTCACTTTCCTGATATGATCGCTGATGACAAATATGTACATAAGCAAATGTGGTGAAGAAAGCTGATGGTGCCCGGCTATCAAAAGATGTGTGTATGGGGTTTTAAAGACTTGAAGGTAAACAAGCAGCCATCTAGCTAAGAAGCAAGCCCACATGAAAGAAGCACAACAGCCTGTATGACCACAAGGTGTCAAAAGGATCCGGTATCAGGCATCAAAGACCTAAAAAATATATCATTATAAATGAGGGGGAGTTCAGATTGGGGACCCAAAACCCATCAATAAGTGAAGAGACATCCTCTTACAGAAGGGTTGTAGCGAGGAGATGAGCCAGTCTAGGTGCAGTGTAGTAACAATGAAATGTTCTCAAATGCTTCCTCCCACCGACTATCATCCCATTTCTGCCAGACAGATTTGGCTAGACCAGGGAATGCACATTGGATTTGAAAATGTGGAAATTTAGGATATATAATCCTTTGAGACTAGTGGGGAGGGAGTGGTGACACTGGGAGGGTTGAGGGATGGTAGAGTAGAAAGGGGGAACAAATTTCTCAGATCTACATGTGACCTCCTCTCTATGGTGCGGACAACGGTGGGGTGTGGTGGTTAGTGAAGTGACACATTAGATAGTGTAAGAGGTAATGAAAGAGGTATGAAGAGGTAATAACAATTTGTAAATTATTGGAAGTTCATGGGGGAGGAGAAGGGGGAAGGGGAAGTATGGGGAGTAGGACTTAAAAAAATAAAGAACTAGGGCTGAGCCCCAGTGGCGTAGTGGTTGTGCGCGGGACTGCGGCCCACTGGGATGGAGGTTCAATTCCAACAGTGGCTCCACAGGAGCAAAGTCTGGGCCTCCTACTCCCACAACCAGAGGGCAGTGATGCCCCAAAACAAAACAAATAAAGAACTAGAGGAAAGAGGAGAAGAGGAGCTTATGCTGGAGGGGTTCAAGTAGATAATGTAGATGAATGTGGCAACATGTGTACTAATATGCTTAATACGAACGATGTATTAAATTTTGTAAGAGCCCTCAATAAAATCTATATTAAAAAAAAAAAAAAGAGGCTGAGCCCCGGTGGCATAGTGGTTGAGTGCGGGACTGCGGTCCATGGGCTTGGCGGTTCAAATCTAACGGCGGCTCTCCAGGAGCAAGGCTGGGTAGCTCCCATGACCACCAGGGGACAGTGATGCCACACACACACAAAAGAATTCAGACCTCCCACTCCCATACAGAGTTACAATCTTGGAAACCCCCAGGAGCTGTTCTATCCTGACCTATATGGTCTCTCTGAGTCAGTATCGAGTGAGTGGCTATGAGTTTTGTGAGTTTTCTTAATCAACAACTCATGCTGCGGGTTAGGCATTGGACTGATAACTATAAGGTCTGCGGTTCAATTCCATCAGCTGTTCCTTGAGAGAAAAATAAAGTGTCTGCTCCAGTACAGATTTACAATCTCACAAAACCTGGATGGGATTGCTATAAGTCAGAATTGCCTAGATGGCCGTGAGTTCGGTTCTAGTTCATCATCGATTGTTGAATATTCCCATGGTTGTGCTTTGTCTCTCATGAGTTTCTAAAGAATTTCTCTAGCTTCAACTTGGACTTCACTAGGAACAATTGATGGCCTAGTCTATAGTCAGCATCTGGTCTTGTTCTGATGGATGGTATTGAGTGTCTTTCTACTTTCTCTCCACAAATAGGTTTGTTTCATATTTTATCTGGTCAAGTCCACATGGATAGTTGTCAACATTTTATTTGTTGAAAAATAAATTTGTCCTGAATAAATCACACAGTATTGCAATCTCCAGCATTGCTGCTATTACCAAGACCTTTTTTTCCCAACAACTGATCCTTTTTTGTTTTCAACTTTTGTAATCCAATCACCAATAATTACCAATGTATCTTGAATGTATGTTTAATCAACATCACACTATAGACCAGACCAAACCCACAGCCATTCCATTAAGTCAATTGCAATTAATAGCAATCTTCTCTGTTGTCTGAGGTTATAAATCTTGAAGGGAGTAGATAGCCTCAACTTTCTCCTTCAGAAGAGGAAGTGAGGTTCGGCCACTGATCCTGTAGGTGAGCAGCCCAATGCCCACCCAACAGTGCCACCAGTGTACCTTTCAGATGAGAGACATTGGTAAAAATCTTAATTTTTTCTCATTTTTGGCATTAGTACTTGGTGCTTACATTGGAACAATTGTCATGTTCACTGGTTTTCCTTATTGGCATGTGGCTTTTATCCTATCACCAATAGCATTAGATGTCTGCCAAGACCTTGAAGTATTCTTTTCATGATAATGCTATCATTCCTCTTCAACTAATTATCCCCACATAGTAGACCATATACTTTTCCCATTCAAAAAGATCAATACCAGTCCATTTCAACTCACTGATGCCTAGGATATCAACTTGCTGCAAAAGAGCTCCATAACTGTTAAAAAGCAAAGATATCACTTAAAGTATTAAAATGAGCCTTCTCCAAGCAAGGTAGTTTTCATTGCTCTCTATATACTTGCGAAAGCTAGATAATGAATAGAGAAGACAGAAGAAGAATCAATGCCTTTACATTATGGTGTTGACAGAGAATGTTGAAGAAATGATGGCTTTCCTGAAAAACACAAGTATCTTGGAAGAATCACAACTCGTTTAACCTGAGGATAGTGAGATTCCATCTCCTACGTTGGACATGCTGTTGTGAAGGACTCATGCCTGGAGAAGGGCATCATGCTTGGCAGAGAGGCAGTGAAAGAGGAAGCACCTCAATGAGATAGATTGGCAACAACAGGCTCAAACACAGGACTATCATGAGGATGGCACAGGACCAGGCAGTGTTTTTTTGTTTGTTGTTTCCCGTTGCACATGAGGTTGCTATGTTTCATAACCCACTGGAGGTGCCTACCAACCTTTATCAACTGTATCCACAACATTGTGCCTTGACCACATGTTCAGTGGTTGAGGCTTTGAACTCCTCTGTGGTCTCCTCCAAGTCTATCACCACCTATTCTAGAAAGGGGGTTCTGTTCATGTCTGTTAGCTTGAACAGCAGTACTACATCCTATAGTGATTTTGTCTTGTCCCACCTCCCCTTCAGGGGAACCGTGTGTACATTGTATTCTCTGATGGACGTGGCGGCTTCATTCATTCTACTCAGGCAGTGATACACAAATATTTGCTTATGCCTGATTATTAGGTTCTCAATTTCGTTCACAAAAGTAACTGCTATTGTATAGGCTCAGATTGCACTTTCTTGAACATGTAAATAACCTGAAAGCTATTTGGAGTATGGCTGAAGACGACAAAACAAACTTTTACTACTCTCTTGGGTCTCACACAGATGCATTCACTTACCAATATCAGCCCAGCATAGTCAGCTCTCTGATCTGAATGTGCCAGTCCTACAGAGATCTGGGATTTCTGCCACAATCCAACATATTCAACACTAGCTATCATTCTGGGAGCAAAGCTCATGGTTTCAGAAAATAAGTGGAGCATAGTAGACATTGGGCACTAAAGGTTTTCACTGATCAAAACAATGAGATTCCTGCGTTTCCAGGAGGTTACATTCATCAGATTCTCACTGTCAAGTCAATGTGTGCTTACAATTGGCCGGTCCACAGTAAGGCCAGCCAGCTACTCCCTCTATAGACAAGAGCACTTCAAAGGTTGTTTTAGTTTTCTTCTTCTTTTTTTCTTCTCTCTATTCTCCACCTTCTGTTGTGTTTTTTAAATCATTTTATTGGGGGCTCATACAACTCTAATCCCAGTTCATATATCCATTCATTGTCTCAAGTGAGCACTTCAAAGTTTTGTGGGGGGAAATGCAGTAAGGAGATACTGAAAATTTTCCCACATGCACCTTGTAATTTTCCTACAAGAGAATTTCCCAGAATCTTTAAACCTAACTAGCCCGATATCACAATTATTCAACACAGAAAGAGCAATATTTGGACCTGGTAATTCACTAATTCAAAAGAGCCCTTAGTGGTAGAAGGAAATAGTTTATGTTCCAGTAGTTGGTCCTCAAAGACTTTTGTTTTTCTCAGAATAGAAGTTTCCTCTGAAAGGACAATTGGTAGTGGCACAAATTGGGAATAATCAGATTCTTTTCAGATTTTCACGTGATCGACCTGCCCTGGTGGTGTGGTGGGTATTTGTTGCTTTGCTGTGAAAACCACCAGCAGCTCCCAGGGAGAACGACTGGGCTTTCTACTCTTGTAAAGGTTTAGTCTGCGAAACCCAGGAGGGTGGCGGGGATTCAGCACTGATTCAATGGCAGGATGACAATTATTTCTCTTCCTGGATCTTTAAGCAATCCATATTCCTTACATTCATGTGTTTGGAAGATGCACTCCTACCAGAAGAAGTCAGCTTCTGACACATACTTCACGGTTCAATAGACACAGCTGTACAGCAATAATTATTATGTTTTATATTACAATTATAGAGTGCACGAGACAGAGAGAAATAATAAGAGTCAGACATAGATCATGTCAGGATAGCATGCTCACCTCCGTGGATGGGGTCGTCCACGTGGAGACAGTGAGTAGAGGAAGGGATTGCATGAGGGAGAAGGACCGAGAGTGTCCGGTGCTAAGGGGCAGAAGAGAGAGCCTCTTTCTTATGTCCAATCCTTATATGCCCTTTGGCGCCATGCCAGGTCCCTAATTAAAGGTAAGGACATACATCACAAGAAAGGGTTGTGCTTTCAGCACACATTATAGGAAAGGGGGCTATCAGGGTTCATGTGACAAGACCAGACCCCAGACTCCTCGATGTGGCTAAACAGGTTAGACTAGAGAACATTAACAACAGCATGTGAACCTGCCCACAGGCTTCAAGGGACGCAACCATCATCCCAACAGCATGGGAGTTAGCTCTGTTGTGAGACACAAAGGTCTCAGATAACTGGAAGCTAATTTAACTTCCCCACCAAATGCTGGTAAATAGTTTGCTTAATATTTTGGATTGTATGATTGCGGGAAAGTCCTGTCTTTATCCCACACACTCCTCTGCTAAAAGCCCTCACCTTGAAATGTCAGAGGTTACAACACTTCTGGATAATAGAACTTAAAGATGCCTTTCTTATCAATAAAGAGCCTGGTGGCCCTGTGAGGTAGGCACTACACTGCTAGCTCAACAACTGAAACCCACAATTAGACCCATGGGTGAAAGATGGAACCCTTAAAGACTTTTTACCCATAAAGATTTACAATCTCAGAAATTTTGTACAGAGCCAGTATGAGTTTGAGTTGACTTGCTAGCACTGATTTTAGATTTGTTTTTGTTTTTCTTAGTAATACTTTTTGTACCTCTGTCATTTTAGAAATTACCAACGTTGGCTAGATCCTAGATGGATTGCTTATATTTGGAGTTGTTCTCGTCTACATCAATAGACAGGTGCTTAGGCACCTAAGGTGTGCCTGTCCTAAGCTACAATATTTTCAATAGCCTCATCTGCAGACAAACTGCTGGACCATAAACAAGGAGAATTGGTGCCTTTAAATAATGGTCTTAGAAAAGAATACTAAATATAGCACAGATTGCCAGAGACCAGGCCCATCCATGTTGGAAGAAGCACAGAATACACCTTACAAGTAAGGATGGTGAGGCTTTGTCTCACATACTTTGGACATGTCATTGGAGGGACCAGTCCCTGGAGAAGGACATCATGTGTGGTAAAATAGAGGTCCATTAAAACAAAGAAAGCCCCTCAATGAGTGGACTGATGCCGTGACTGCAATAATGAGCTCCAGCATAGGATTGTGACGTGTGTCATTGAGGTCATTATGAGCTGGAGTCGACCAGAGGCTGTGGGACAACAATGAGCCCACACTATCAACTCCCTAGCTATACTATCAACTCACCTACTAAGAATGGAGTAAGGGAATATGCACCTGCATCGTCTTCACCTAATGATTTCAGACACTTTCTTGTGATGCTGGTAGCTCCAACAACCAGCTCACTCACTCCCTGCTCTCCGGGCAGTACCGACTCAGAAGGACCCCAGAGGACACGGGAGAGCTGTCCCCTGTGGCTTTCTGAGACGGTAACTGTTTACTGGAATAGAAAGCCCCATCTTTTTCCAATGGAGCAGTTTAATACTGTGTATGGCATCCCAACTCACAACCACTAGGTCACCAGGGCTTCTAGGCAGCACACAGTGACTGTAAGTTTTAAGTTGCATTTGAAGATATTCTATAGGTAACAACACGCTGCTCTTTAACTCTGTGCATGGCGATTTCGGGCGCTTCAAGGTATAGACTCTTGGAATGAAGTAGTATGTAAAGTAAACAAAGATGCGCTATTCAGACTGAGGAAGAGCACATGTGTGATAACTGTGGGTTATACGAGGAACACAAAAGCAGACCCTCTGGGTGGAATACAGATGATGCCATCATCTGCATGCAGGAGTTCAGCTGGACACTGACAGCCCCCACTCTACCCTCCGGGTCAGAGGCTCATAAAGAACAAGTGACAACATCCAGCACCCAGACAACTTTAGAAGACTTGAACTGCAGGACTTCATGGATTACCTGAAGAAGAAAACAGCGAGATGTCACTGCACATTATTAAACCCATGAATATAGGAAGTGAGCAAATAGTGTTTTTGTAGTCGTAATAGGGAGATGTCACTAAGAATGCCATTTAGTCCATGGTGAGATCTGATCTGAGAATTCAGGGGGTGACTTGAAGAGTCCACTATAGACCCTGAGCCTATAGGCTGCCCATACCACTGGAGGGGGACATCCTTGTTCTTGGCTGTAGTTTTCTCCACATGCCCTGCTCTTCCCATCTTCATTTCAGATGAAAAGGTTTCATCTTCAAACATGGCACTGAAAAGAAGCTCTTGATTTGTATCAGCTGCAACAAATGCACCTTTGTCGCCAATTCCCACCCAGCATGTGAGCTTTCTGGATTTTACATGAAGTCTGTAACTTTTCAGACTCATCTAAATCAGAAAGACGCTGGGATAAGTAGCAACACCATCAGAGTGGCAGCACCGGGCGAGGCAGTGAAGTGTGTCATCAGACCTCTCAGCTCAGCGGTCGAGTCACTCTCCTCCGTCAACCAAGACCTGGCTTGAGGAGTGCGGTTCAGCTGTCTCCATCAACCTCAGTCTTTCCACTTGACACTTGGCTCCAACTTCAGAACAGTAGGTTCATGTGAATGAATGTCAGTGCTGAGGCAAAGTATTAAACTCCTTGAAAATAATTTCAATTCACTTCTTAAGGCACTGATCTACAGCCCAACCATGATTTTGTTGTATGCCTTAAGGGTGTAATTTAAAATATTTTAATGGATCCTCAAATGATACGCTGCTTGTCTCATCATGATTCAGGAGCAAAGTGTATCACGACCATTGTACAAGAAGATGGAGATGACAATAGTTCTTTCCCTGGAAAACATCTGGGGCATCTACCAAGAAGTTCAGGGAATGAATGTGTGACTTACATGTTCTTTTCGGTCACAGGCCATTGGACGTAATAATAACAACAAAAGCAAACTACTCCCAATTTCCTATATTAACAGAATTCCTCAAGAAAGATACTAGAGAGGAGAGAAAGTGCAGAGAAGGCCCCCAATCTGGGTTATTTCTGGACCCTGAGTTGTAGTGTATCTTGCTCTTAGACATGTACAAAATAAGAATTATTCTACTGATAGAGCCATACTCAGTTCTAAGAAGACAGAATATTGTCTCTAAATTCCCAGCTCTCTATAGGTAGAAAGAAGTCTGGAGCAAAAGAACCCAGTGTTCACCCCAACATACCCATACCTTCCACTTCCCCTTCCATAGGTATGTCATTATTAATTAATGACACTCTGCCTAGTTTTATGCATTCCCCACCCTGCCATTTGATAACTACCCAAGTGTCCTATTCAGAGGTACATTTATTTCTTTTAGCAAAAGAGAATACATGTTGTCACATGACGAACCCTTGTATCTGAAGTCACTTAAATTCGGGGTTGTTTCGTAGACTCTACAAAGGTTACGAGACATAGGCCTGATTCATATAATGCTGAGATGTGGAGTCAAACAGATTTCCTATGCAATAATTCCATTTTGAGTGCACACATGAACATAGAACTAAGGAGCAGCATTTTAACACCGGGACTCACCTGTTCAGGGGATCTAAAGCCAAAGATTGGGGTTGACTACAGCCATTATTTAGGGCAATTGTACATTCAGAGTTTCTTCTCCAAACAGCCTTCAATCAGATCACCAGGCTCTAGGCAGCTGCCCTGTCTGTACAGTAGAGATTCCCCCAGCTCATTGAGCTTCCATACATATGTCCGTTGTTTATAAAAACATCCAACATGTATATTTATTGGTATATTGGTGCAGCTTACTGTTGACCTGGCAGCCACGCAACCATCAGTTTAAACCCACTAGCTGCTCCAAGGGAAAATGAGAAATCCGTCTGTTCCCATAAAGATTTACCGCCTCGTAATAGTGATGGCCCTGGTAGATACAGTGACTTCAACATTCAGGAGCCAGGATGTGGGATATATTCTTAATTCCAGTTTACCTGTGGCTTTACAGGTGTCATTGTCTGAGCCCAGTGAGTAGCCAGGAAGAGAAGCACAGCTGTGGGAGGCCTTGGTATTGACAGAGTTCTGACAACAAAGTCAGTCACTAGTGTCCTGGCCCTTGTCCAAATCATCAAGTTTGACCACTGCTCATCAGTTCATATCCTTGCTTACCAGGACACACTTCAAAGAAAGAGAAATTGGAGTCTATCTATAAAGATATTAAAACTTTATGAAGATACTAAAACATTGAAAGAAACATCCATGGTGTTGCATTCAGTTTGTTTCACCATGTACTTAGAACCAGCTTCTTATTGAATGCACTCATGACCGTCATAGTATCCACTCTGCCCATAGCTCACAGCTTTGCTCTGATCATGGTGCCCAAGAACACCCCGATAACCTTAGAAAGCCAGCAGAAGGAGTAAGTGGGTAAGGGAAGAGGCATGTCGACTTAACAGAAATGCCCGTCTACCAGGAGTCTCTCTTCTACTTTCCCATCAGAGCTGAGTTCACTAGGTTGAAAAAGGTTAAAGGAAAGCATGGATCAGGAGCCCTTGTGGTAACATCTTGAGTTGCTGATCATGTTGCCAGCAGTTCAAAACCACCAGCCACTGGTAAGAAGAAATTTGAGGCTTTCTGGTTATGCAACCAGTTACAACCCTGGAAACCCATGGGGCAGTTCTACCCTACTCTACATAAGGCCACTGAGTTGGAATGGCTCAGGAATGACAATTGAGAGCACAGGCTATTCTCCCCAAACACTCATTTGAAAGCGACTTCTTGGAAGTGGATAACTCGATTTCCTGCAGCCGTCACATGTAGGGACACATGACTCTTGAGATGATCCTCACAAACCTCCTGTTTGTCTCTAAGGGCCATTCAAAGCTCACCACTGGAGATGAAAAGGACCATGAGAGTAGTTTCTGGAAGCTGAATGGCAGGATTCCAGGAAACCCAAGATATGAAAGGAACGAGAGAGAGAGAGAGAGAGAGAGAGAGAGAGAGAGAGAGAGAAAGCACTCCAGGAGGCAAGACAGGCTCCGGCAACAGGGTTATCAGTGGCTGGGACTGGGCAACCTTGAAGCTTACAGAGTAATTAAGATATGTCCCCTTTCAGCCACATTCAAAAATAAACCCTAAATTTACGGCCTCCTATCAACCCTACTACTACGGGCAAACTGGAACTACCCCTGTGAGTTCTGAGGTTCTAACTCCTTATGGAATCAGAAAGCCTCATCTTCCCCCTGCAGCACAGCTGGTGGGTTCAAAGTGCTGACCTTGTAACCTACTGTGCCCCTAGGTCTCTTCTTTTAAACAAAAAAGCTCTAGAGGCACCATTCAGCTGTGAATCAAAATGTTAGCAGTTCAAACCCACCCACTTGCTCTTTAGGAGAAAGATGTAATGATGGACTCCCATAAAGAACACAGCCCAAAAAACCCTGTGGGCCAGGAAGTTCTCATCTGTACCACCTGGCATCACCTAGTGTCAGGATCAACTCAAGCACGCGCCATGACACCTACTTCAAGACCTAGTACATTATCTGCTGAAGAACAGCTCCCAGGTCCACCTGGGGAACTGGTAGTAGGTGTGGAAGCATTGCCCTTGGCTGCATGCTGAATACTTTCCTTGGTCTCCTGAGCCACCGGCAAAGCCCTCCTTTCCATTGCACCCCGGGCAAAGGAGCGCCATCAGGATGCACAACCTTGGCACTTCTAAGGGAGCGCAGAGAGCACTTCTTTACACTTAGGGTTTTATGGTCTATCTCTCCCTTAGCCAGACTTTTTTGTAACCATTAAGAACTGTCTTCCTGTGGGGCCCCCTCCCCATTCTGCCAAGAGAATTGATTTAGGTTCTATTGTGCCATTTGCTTATGGAGTCCGGGTGGCACCTGGTTGCATGCTGGCCGAAAGTTTGGTGGTTTGAATCCACCCAGCATTTCTCTGGGAGCAAAGATCTGGAGATGTCCTCCGATAAAGATTACAGCCTAAAAACCCTGTGGGCCAACTCTCCTCTGTTACACAGGGCCAGAAGCAACTGACCTACCTGCCGCCCTGTTTGTTTGGTGAACAGCGTTTTTTATTCAATCGTCAGCACTCCGTAGGTACCCGGTCGAAAGTGTTTGTTTCTCTTCTCAGTGAGGTTCCCAATGGTCCCAGCCCCTGCAGTCACTCTGCCAATCACAGGGCTAGAAGTCAGGCATGACTGGTCCCCACCGGTACAAGAGACACACACAGCTTCAGACATGCTGTAGTTTCCCAAGGTCTCAGTTCTGAGCAGACAGCAACTTGGTCAGTGACACCTGCATTTAGAGTCCAGGAAGAGTTTCTCAGAGAAGGAAGTCAAAGTTGTGCAGAAGTCTTCCAGGCTCTTCTGTTAAAAAAAAAAAAAAAAAGCTAAGGGAAGTCCCTAAACTCACAGGTAACGTGACACATGAGACCTTCTTTCTGTATTGGAACTTTAGGTGACACATGGCCAAATGGGAGGTGAAAGAAAAATGTCTTATTCTGTCAAACTGGGGAATCAAGAACTATTAAACTCATATAAGGGACTTAAGCAAAAGAATCTCCAAAAGTCCTGTTCTCAAACTCTTCCCACCAGTTGTAGCACAGAGCCCAGCCAGTAAAATTGTACAGCATTTATGGTGCCTATCCTGACTTTGTCAAATGTGACTCTTGATGCACAAAAAGGGAATCCCAATGTACAAGTGATTTTTAAAAAATTATTTCACTGGGACTTCATACAACTCATCGTGGTATACACATGCAACTCATCACAATCTATTGTATGCAAAGAATTTTTGTACATTTGCTGCCATCATCTTTCTCAAAACATTTTCTTTCTATTTAAGCCTCTGGTGGTCATGTATTCATTATGCCAATTTCATGATTGAGATTTAGGGGTGGCTTCTAGCCTGTTAATCTGAAGATAGCCATTGAGTAGCCAATGAGACCTCTCTGTGGGCATGACTTTCTCCTGAGACTTCTGGGAAATCTCGCGATATTTCCCTCATGGAGAAGAGAGGCCATCTCCCCAGTTGTTGGGAGTTAGTCTCAGAGATGATGAATTACAGACAAGACAAGATGGCAGTGCCCAAGGAACCAGAAGAGCCAGAGGAAAAGCCACACAGTCTTACCCTGGTGGAACCAAATCTCTGAAGCTAGAGAAGTCACATGGAGTTGCTTCAACCACCATTGGATGCTGTTGATCGATCCTGAGCCCAGGAAGTGAGGAGCCATGAGGAGACCCCCGCCAGCACCGGGACTCTGCACCCACTGGCCTGTGACTTCATGAGTGAGAAGGAGACTATGCGTGAGAAGGGATCGGATAAATGGGCTAATATCGGACTTATGACATTGAACTGGACTGTGTTGGGATGCTTTCTCAATGTTTCATTTCTCTTGCATATAAACCTTATCCTTATATCCATATGCATGTCTATGAATTAGTTTCTCTAGTCTACCTGGACTAACACAAGCCCTTGTGTTAACACAACTCCTCATATTTCCCCTCCCTCTCTGCTCCCCCCTCTCTCATGAATCCTTGATAATTTATAAATTATTATTTTGTCATCTCATACACTGTCCAATGTCTCTCTTCATCCACTTCACTGTTGCCCATACCCCAGGGAGGCGTAAGTTATATGTAGATCCTTGTAATCGGTTCCCCCTTTCTACTCTGCATTCCCTCCACTTGCAGTATCACCACTCTTAGCACTGGTCCTGAAGGGATCATCTGTCCTGAATTCTCCATGTTTCTGGTTTCTATCTGTACCAGTGTACACCCCCTGGCCTAGAAAAGTTTGTTATGTAGAATTGGGACCATGATGGGATGGGGAATGAAGCAGTTAAGAACTAGAGGAAAGTTGCATACTTCATTGTTGCCACCCTGTACCTTGACTGGCTCATCTCCTCCCTGCCACTCTTCTGTAAGGGATTGTTGCCTTACCTACAGATGGGCTTTTAGTCCTCAAACTGTATTCTCCCTCATTTATAATATCATTTTTAGCTCTTTGATGCCTGATACCTGATCCCTTTGATACCTCATGATCATACAGGCTGCTTTTTCCCTGTGGGCTTTGTTGCTTCTGAGCTAGATGGTCGTTGTTAACCTTCAAGCCTTTAAGACACCAGACACTATATCTTTTTTGTGTGTGGGCATCACTGCCCCCTGGTGGGAGTAGGAGGCCCAGTCTTGCTCCTGGAGAGCTGCTGCTGGATTTGAACCACCAACCCTGTGGGCTGCAGTCCCACACACAACCACTACACCATCAGGGCTCAGCCCAACAATATATCTTTTAATAGCCAGATACCATCAGCTTTTTTCACCACATTTGCCTATGGACACATTTGTCATCGGTGATCATATCAGGAAGGTAGGCACGCAATGATATGATTTTTAGTTCTTGATGCTTGATACCTGATCCCTTTGACACCTTGTGGTCACTCAGACTGGTCTGAGTGGGCTTCCATATGGACTTTGTTGCTTCTGAGCTAGATGGCCACTTGTTTACTTTCAAGCCTTTAAGACCCCAGATGCCATGTCTTTTGATAGCCAGGCACCATCAGCTTTCTTCACCACTTTTGCTTATGCACATGTTTATCTTCACCAGTCGTGTCAAGAAGGTGAGCATCATGGAATTCCAATTTGATAGAACAAAGTGTTCTTGCATTAAGGAAGTACTTGAGTGGAGAGCCAATGCCCATCTGCTGTTCTACTACTAAGCCTATAAGTATATGCATGTAGATCTATTTCCCCATCATCATATGTATATTGACCTATGTACATGCCTGTAGTTAGACCTCTATAAATGCCGTTGGCCTCCCAGTTCTTTTCTCAGTTTTCTTTTACTTTCCTCTTGTCCCACTATCATGCTCAGCCTTCATCTGGGTTTCAGTAATTTCTCTCTGTTACATTACTCTTGATCAATCCCTAACGGACCTCTCACACCCACCTTGTTACTGCGTTTGAATCACTTGTGGTTCCCTTATCCCTGGGTTAGTCAGCACCACCTCCTTTTCTCCACCTCCCATCTCCCATAACCCCCTGGAACTCTCAGTCCCATTGTTTTCTCCTCCAGAGTGTTCATCCACCTTACCTTATCTAGATAGACCTGCAGAGAAAACAATAGGTACAAAAAACAAGGCATCTAAGATGATGGGACCAAAGAAAAGAAAAACAATGATGGCAACAGCAAAGAAACCAATGTCCAGAAAAGCCTATAAGTAAGTAAAAATATATATAAATAATAACAAAATTAAAACCTGGATGGAAATAGTTGAAGGTCTGTCCGTTGACCTCCAGGAGCTGGAGTCCAATTGGGAGAGTCCAATGGGATGCCACACATGGCCCCAAAGTCTATCTTTGGCACTCCCTCAGGAACTCCATGCTCTGCTCCCCCTGCGGCTCTGCTGCACTCCCTTAGTGTTTTGCCTTGGTGTGGTGGGGTCAGACAGGGTACAATCCTGACCCTGTTTCTCCACTGTTGTCCCTGTAGGGCTTTTGTTCAGCGAGGGACAGTGAAATAATTTTAAAACAAAGAAAGTAGGTCATCTGTGACCCCGCTCTAATCCAGAGCCTCAGATGCCATCTCTGCTCCTCAGCACTTGGCAACATGCCCCACTGATAAGGAAAGAGACACGAGGGAGGGACATTTTTCCAAAAGTCGACTCCAAGCTGGTAAAAGTGATGAGAAAGTTTGGAAGCAAATAACCATGAAGACTGCACAGCATGATGAACACATGAATATCACTGAATTAGACACATAAACATTGACAGAATATAATAATAATAAACAAGGGGGGTATAAAAATGCTGCAGATCAGGTACATTGACTATGGAACAATTCTACCCCTTTGGGGTCTCTGTTTTCCCTTTTGACTTACAATCACTTCTACAAACAAAGCCTTGTGATGTGATTCCTTCTTTTTCTGCCTCAAGATCTGGGATCCTGTGGTTGCCTCTGTGTCAGGGGTGTATGTGAAAAGTTACCAGTCAAAACAGCTTCAGGCAGAATAATCTGAAGGGCCATGATGTCCTTTTAAAAAGGGAAGGGCACTACTTTTCCTAGCACCCACATCCTTGGAGCAGCTGCTCCGGGCTCCCCTGCAACATCTTACTGGCTACATCATCCATGAAAAGAGGGGCACATTCCTTGGTAAAGTTTGTCTGGGGAACTGGGTTAGCTCAAGCTAAAAGGATTTCTATATTAAAAGGTGGAGGATACTGACTCTGCTAATGCACACTACCTCTGTTTCTCCAAAGGAGCTGTGGTGTGGAGACTCGACTGTAGGCACAAACCCCTAAAGAGAAGTTCAGGGATTTATGCAGCCTCACACTCTTTGAGAATGTTTTAAATGGTAATGTTTTCAGGAATAGACCAGCGAAGGGGACAATATGATGATTTGTGAGTTGGCCATCTAAACAAAGCTACCAGTATTTTATCCTAGAAAGTCACATTAAAAAGATTTTCACCATGTGGATCTCAACAAAAAAGAGCAGGTGGATAGAAGTGGATCATTTTCCCTACATATGTTTCTTTCAGCACAAGACAGGAAAGGGATTCCAGCACCCTGCTATTCCACAGCACAAGAGGGCTTTGTTCTCAGCCACTCAGTTGGGCTCCTGGCAGCTCACAACTGGGAACTCCAGGAAATATTCAAGGGGTAAGTTCTGTTTTGTTCTGTTTTTGAGACTCAGACTTCAGAACCCTCAGAAAGAATCAAGTTTTCATAAGCTGATAAGGAAAAGTGACCTGTGCTTGTGGGAAAGCACAGAGTGGCAGTCACTTATCTGGTGTCAATTTCAGGATTAGGAGTGTAGGGGTGGAATCTAACCTGTCAATCTGGAGCTAGCCAATGAGACCTCTCTGTGGGATGGCCTGCTCCTGAGAATTCTGGGAAATCTGGCCGATTTTCCCCTTGAACATAAGAGACTTATGATTCAGTCCCTTGGAGATGCTCTACAGACAAGACACAAGGCTGACTCCCTGTGAGACATGGACTTACCCTGATGGAACCAGACCTCTGAAACCAGAAAAGCCACTTGGAGACTTCTGCTAGTACTGAGATGTTTGAGAAGTCATACAGAGGCCCCTGCCAGTGTTGAGATGCTTACAATGCCAATGAATCCAAAGACTTTCTACCCACTGGCCTGTGATTGTCCTGGCATCATTGCATGTGCTTCTTGAATTTAAAGAAGACTTACGGATTGGTATTGGACATATGGGCTAATATCAGACTTATGTCCTTGGACTGAACTAGCCTAAGATATTTCCTCGATGTTCACTTGTTCTTATATATAAACCTCTCCCTTACATACACATGTATGCTTATGAATATGTTTCTCTAGTCTATCTGGACTAGCACACACAGGTACCCTTTGATGGTTGGTCATGACACAAAACCAAAAGTAAACACATATTATTGATTTCCCATTCAATAATCACATAATCAGCACAGAGGTACCAGTTCTCCAGGATTCCTTAGCGGTAAGTCACTCATCAGATTTGGCTACAAAGGTGAAACTTATACCTATAATAGTAATAATAGTACCAATACTAGTATCCACACTACCTGCACTTCTAAACTAATGGGCTTCCCACGTGTTTATGCCATCAAGGGTTATCCTTTGTAAGAGTTGACACTGTGCTAAGCAACAATTGTAGGGACTCTAAGGGGACAAGAAAACTCATTTTATGTTTCTGGGCAGACATTACAAATGTGTTTCTACCCACCCCTTAGGGAACCACACCATGGACTAAGCACCAGGATGACCTTAGACAATGGCCTTATAGGCAACATAGCTTCCAACAGGGGTCACACAAGAAGGTCTCAACAGAGAAGCCTGACGACATAGACTGGGCCTACCTCAAAACGACCTCCACACTTGAACTGAGGACTTTAATACTCTCTTGAGAGAGGAAGCCACCCCAAAGACTGTGGAAATGGTGGTCATTGGACCTTGGCTGGGATGTCTGGTTTAGTGGGCAACCAAAGAAAGGTGACCCAACACCACCATATACCACAATGCTTCCCTTGCATTACTATTACAGGATTTAATTTTTTAGGCAAGGATCTGCACCTGTAAGAATTGATACAGAGGCTGAGCCCTGGTGGCACAGTGGTTGTATGCAGGACTGCGGCCCACAGGGCTGTCAATTCAAATCCAGCAGCAGCTCTCCAGGAGCAAGGCTGGGCTTCCTACTCCCACCAGGGCAGTGATGCCACACACACACACAAAAAGAATTGATACAGGAAATTGTCCCCTAGCACCTATCCCCTAGCTCAGGGTAAGCAGAGATCAATCAATTAAGAAGTCAATCTGTACAAAACAACAGCTCAGAGATGACAGTTCACAGCTAGACTCTGCTCTCATAAACTCATATCAACAGTATCTTAAATTGTATGTCATTGGAAAAATTATTGATGTTATCAATGCAATTGCCTTATACTCCAGGGAGGTGATTGACAATATTTTTTCTTTTTTGTTGTTGTTTGTTTTTGTCTTCTCTGCCTTTTGTTTGTTTGGGTTGGGTTGTTCTTCCTGTGTGTTTTGGCTTCTGTCATAATATGACTGCCCAAGTTAACCAGAGATGTCCATAACCCATGGGCAAGCAGAAGGATTCTGCCCTCCCCCTTAACACCAGCCCCAATCGAAGAGCAGTTAGTTCTTATAACACGATGGTCCTGCTCGAGACTCACCTTCATGAAACGGTCATTGCAGTTAAGGGTGTTACAGCACAGTATGGTGAAGAAAGCAGATGGTGTCCAGCTATCAATTAGAATAGCGTCTGGTGTCTTAAAGGCTTGTATGTAAACAAGTAGCCATCTAAGAAAGCCATCAACTAAGTCCACATTGCAGAAGCACACCAGCCTGTGTGATTCAAAGATGACAATCACAGAATCTAAATATGACAAAGAGAAAAGACAAAAGGCTGAAACTAGAAAGCTATGGAGGACAGTGTGAGCCCCAAATCCATCTGCAAGCCACCTCGTCAGGTTTGTCTCTGGCAGATCCCTTCTAGTCACAGGCATCGGACCCTGACAACTTTACTACCTGACAGAGATTCTTATAAACTTGATTATGATGGAGCAAGTCATGGTATAATGTGATAAGTTGACTTCCCTTTTGATCCAACCTGAATTAACTCTAGACTGAAGAATTTCTCATTTGTTCCAGGAAAGAAATTTCTTCTCTAGCCTTTTAAATATTGATGGTGGTCTTTTTTTTATTATGCTTTCAACTTTGTATCATTATTTTATTCTTGCAAAAAAAAATCTGTACCACTTTCTACATAGTAAAGTGCCCTCTTTGGTCAATTGAGAAGATGCAGAGTAATCCCCTTGCAGGGTGGGTGTGTCTTCTTAATAGCATGCCTGTCACAGGACGGCCCATACAAGTTCCCAGTGGATATGTCCTTGTTGCTGAGCAGACTGTCAGGAAGAAAAGTGGTTCTCCCTGAAGAAGGTATTCCATTGCCTTTGTGCACTGTCTTCAGCAGTGGATTAAGGTGCAAGGGGAAACGATGTCAGACAAGAAGTTCATAACTAGCTTGTGCTCTTTGTTAAGCGAGAAGGCAGAACCTTATCTGCTATGGTTTCAGCACTTCGGCATATGACCTCATTCGATTCTGGCCACCACCTGGCAAGCTAAGTCTTACCTGAGTTTTATAGGTCAGCTCTTTAAGCAGTAGGGCTGGACCTGAGGTCTGCATAACCAGACCGGCACTCCTGCCTTACAGACCAAGTATGAATCTAAAGAGTTACCTGTCAGGGACCCACACTGAAATCACTCCAGGAAAGCAGAGATGAAGCTATGTGACCCCATAGAGGGGGTGTAGGAGGCGCAGGTGGGTGCATGGATGATGAAGAGATCTACAATTCAAAGATGCAGAAACGACATGGCCCAAGTACTTGATGACCATGAAGAATCAGTTGTCTGGATATGAACAACAGTTAGATACTAACCTATGAAGATTCTTTTTTACTCAGACCCTAACCACATAGTTATCACAGTCTTCACTAATAGTGTGGTCTTATAAATAACTTGCACACACACAAAATGCACATAGCAAACTAATCTGTGAAGGTATTAGTTTGTAAAAAACACATAGCACCATGTTATTTGCATAAAAATACAGAAGTTGAACAATTGAGCCAAACTTAGCTGCTTAGCTACTCTAGCATACATTATGACATAGGAGTTAAGAGCTGTGTTAAGCTACCTAGTCAGATTGCCTCATTGACTAATAAGATATCGATTGATTTCTTTGGGTCTATGTCTTAAAATGTAAGACATGCTTCTCTCAAAGGGATGTTACACAGATTAAAGTTAACATACTTGAAACACTTAAGACAATATTCAAAAACACCTTTGTTACACTAGTTCAAACAGTCAATTTCTTGATATTATTGTATGGTATGTGAATTATGTACCAATAAAAATGTTTAAAATAACATAAAACAAAGATAATAACTATCAACTAATTGATTTAAAATTATTTTTGCTGTTGCTTGTTTGTTTTGGGAGCATCACTGCCCTCTGGTGGTGGGAGTAGGAGGCCCTGCCTTGCTGCTGGATTTGAACCTCCATCCCAGTGGGCCGCAGTCCCACGCATAACCACTACGCCACCTGGCTCAGCCCCGATTTAAAATTATTTTACTATTATTTATACTCATGGCTACTTATGTCTATTGTAAAAATATGACACTGTCAAATAGCTCATGGAAAAATTCGGTTCTCTTTTAACTCCATTTCTCCCACACTTTTTGAAACCCTGTATAAAGTTTCACTATGGTGTATTCCTTCTCAATTCTGTGTTACGTGACATTATATTGGTAGTTTGAAATCTGCAAATATGGAGATATGGACATGATGAAAATCAGCAAATGACCCAAATTAAGTCTGGTTTGTTTTATGGACTGTCTAGGCCAGGATGTTATGAGCTATGGGCACTGGGCCAAATCTGTCCTCTTACCCAATTTATCAATGCGGGCCAGGGGAACACAACCTGCCCGCTCCCTTGCACACTGACTGTGGCTGCTTCCCCGCGACAGGGGTAGACTCGGGCCTGCAAAGTCCACAATATTTACTATTTGGTGACATCCGTTTAATAAGTGCAGATTAAACAGATGCATGCCATATCAAGAGCCGATACGTTTTCAGTCCACACACACAAAAATAAGTAAACATTTGTTAGTGTTCTAAAATAATTTCCCAACTCATCAATGAATTCACTTATGTCACTTATGAATTAATTCCAACAAGTCTTCTTTGCTTCACTTGTGTTTTACTTGTTGACAAGAAAAGTGTCACACAATACCTTGATATTTGCATCCGGACTATACTCACCAGATCACTGACAAGTGACTTCCTCCTCCCAGTAGACAGCAGTCATGCATGGTGTGGCAGTCATGTGCTTATGTAAATTTCATGACTGAGATGTAGGGGTGGAGTCTAGCCTATTAATCTGGAGATAGCCATTGAGTAGCCAATGAGGCCTCCGTGTAGGCATGGCTTTCTCCTGAGACTTCTGGGAAATCTCCTGATATCC
>PVJH01007190.1:0-95016 GCA_004026705.1 Nesogale talazaci | reverse complement strand
TCTGAGCCAGGAGGAGTTACTGCCAGGTACCAAAGTCTCCTGACAAAAAACTCTCTAAGCCAGTAGACACTCTGCAAAGGGGCAGTCTGTTCCCTTACTCTTACTCCTACTCCTGCTTCTCTGCAGGGTCTTCTTTTTGGCAAGAGTTGCCTTAACCTTCTTTATTTCCACCTCTCTGGATCCTACTTTTCTCCTTCTTTTGTTTTGTCTTCATTTTCTTCCCATGTTTGTTGTTGTTGTTTTTCGGTGATTGCACCTTTTCTTTTCTTCGAGTTGTCTTTTTATTCTTATAATATTTTAATTTCTCTCTCTATGTATACACACACATACTATATATGTATATATATACACATACAAAATGTTGGTGTTTTTCTCATTTTGAAATCAATATATCCCTAGTTAAGACTAACCACAAAATATACAAATAATGCTGAAGACTTTAAAAAAGTGATCTTAGTTGCAGGACATTAGGCTAACAGGAATGGGTGATTAATCAATTTTTTTTCTGACACATGGAAAATAATTAGTCATCTGTGATTTAGGAGAAAATGTGTAAACACCAGATGTTTCTATCCTGCTGTATACTATAAAAATAATGTTTTCCTTTATAATCAAAATATATAAAGTTGGAGTTAAATTTAAAGAGGTTAGCTGGATAATGTTTAAAATAAAGACAATTCTCACACAATGGTAACATTTCTGAGTTAATATGAATAGATTAATTCACTGTTTTGCACCATTAAGTATTGAAAAGACTATTAACACTTAATTCCTACATATCTATTCTTATTATGTCTTAAATATATCTTGCATTCAAGGTGTTTCAATGCGATAACAAAAGGAACACTAAGGATGAAAATATTTAAACATTGCAGATTTGACTGCAGTGTCTGAATGCATATTCAATAACTTTAAATCAAAAAGAACATTCATAGTTCATCAAGTCATGTATTTTAGGTATATATACTAATGTCATCCTAATATATTCAATCAACTTGATGTCAGGTTGTACTATAGATATATGATATATGATGCACGATATATGATCTATGACAGGTGATGCATGGCACATGACATGTGATGTGACATATAATCATGTATATAAAATTTAAATAATGGTATAATAAATTGTATTAATATATCACACATCTAGCATACTATATGTAATATATCATATGATATAATGAAATATGACTTCCAAATGACACATCATCCCTTAGGAATTTGATTAACTTATGGTGGCATATCATTGCAGTTATCACTACTAATTCTTTCAGGCACATCTCTTCTATTTGTGTTTAGGCCGGTTTGACTTAAAAAAACAAGTCCAGGCAAAATTATATACATGTAAGAGAGAAGTTTATGTCAAGAAATAATTGTGCATTAATAAAATATCCCAGCCCAGTTCCACTCAAAGTTCATAAGTCTGATACTAGGACACAAGTCGATCTTCAGACTCACGATGTCACATGCAATGATACATCATGTAGAAGCATCACTGCTGGGGGGTGTAACGTCTTATGGATCCAATAGTGGTAGATGCATGCCGGGACTCGGGCAGGTTCCACATGACATCAACACGAAGGTAAAGGCAGAGAGAGATACTGGCCTGCCTCAACTGAACCGTTTACTTTGGTGGAAACTCCCAATGAGGTAATCAAGCTTCAACCTGATTGACAGACTAAACCCTACCAATACCTTCTTAGGAGGGCCACAAACTCACGTTTCTGAAGTCCAAGAATGATCCAGTGAAAGGTGGTAATTTTTATAGCCTGCAACAACATATCATTGACTTTACTTGCATATATATTTTTATTCTTTGAATAATATTTTATTTCTAAAAACCAATGTAGCACACTAATAAAAATTAAAATAAAAATCCAGTGAGGTCTTGTGAATGCATTATTTAAAACAGGAACTAAACACTATGGCTAACTTGTATTTAAATAATCAATTCACTGTATGCTTTTATCTACTCTATATTCAAAAGTAACTGCTATTCTGAAGGTTATTTATAATGACCCTTCTAAATTTGTTTTATACAGATAAGATATACATAGCTGCAAATATCTAGATATACATTGTGAGGTAACATTGAGTTGGCTCTGACACATAAAGATCTTCTCTATAACAGAATGACACATTGCTGGATGCTGTTCCACCCTTACGATAGCAACTATGCTTGAGCCTATGGTACCTGCCACAGTTTCAACTCAGCTCATTCAGAGTCTTCTTTTGTGCTGACTCTTTACCAAACATGATATTCTTCTTCAGGAACTGGTCCCTTTTGATAACATGTATAAATTATGCAAGATGAAGTTTTGCTTATAAGAAAAATTCTGAATATAATTTCTTAAAGACAGAATTTCCCTTCTTCAGAAAGCCTGTGGTATGTTCATTTCTCTTGTTAACACCAAGACTCAAATGTGTAAATACTATTTTGGTTTCCCTTTGACATTGTGCATTTTTTGCATGCATATAATTGCAAGTCTCGTGGCTTGGATGAGGCCAGATGCCAAAGAATGCCAAAAATATTCTAGAATCATCTGCAAGAATGGTCTTCTTCCTAGAGCCACTATCTGTATTCTAACTTGTAGAGTCATCAGCTGGCAAAAATAAAATTATTGTGCACTCATAAAGTAATTTCACATTAAGAAACAACTAACTTATCTTTTAATTTTAGAGTACACCAGATAAGTTTGAGTAGTGTTTGAGGAGACTCATTTGGACCGCTGGATCTCATATTTATATTATTCCTGAATAATGAGATTTAAGACGTTGAGCATGATTGGATGATTCATTTGAGAACCAGGGATGAGAACTGATGTACTATTGCATTTGGGATAGAAGTGCAAAATCAGGTCAAAGGGTAAATCGAGTACAGTAATGTTCCAAATTAATATCTCCTCTATTCAGATCTTTTTGCCCTGTAACCTTTAGTCTCCTTCCAATCTCTACTCAATTCTGACCATATAACTTGCTCAGAACCACTGGGGAAAATGATAAATTAGGAATAAGCAGAAGCTTGATCCTTGAGGATGTTTACTGTTATTGCTCTTGGGTTTTCATAATCATTGTTAGTCCATGGTGGGACAATCTGCTGAAGAGAGTTAGTGTTGCCTGTCAGAGACTGTCCTAACCATCTGGGCTTACATACTCTGTGAAAGGAAAGCACTCAGGAAGCATTTTCATTAAATTGCAATTCTTAAACTGCTAAATTTGACTTCACTAGAGGTAAAAACTTTTGTTCAACAAAAGACACCAATGAGGACGAGATGCAGCGAGTCATACTCTCAGAGAAAATATGCATACTTGCAGATGTTGTTGACTTGGGGTGCCCAGAGTGTGATTCCAACTCACAGAATGCCACTGGACAGTGAAGAGCTAACTGCCACGGGCTTTTCTAGGTGCACTCGATATGGGAGCGAATTGCCAGGACTCGTCACCCTCAGAGCAACTGGTGAGTTCATGGCAATCGGCAAACAGTGAGCAAAAAAGCACTTGACAATGTAAAATCACTCCAGATTTTGTTATTTTTCTTTAATAAAGATTTCTATGATGCTGTGACAAGTTTAAAAAAAGAATACACATATACAGAGAATATATTCTCTATTCTCCAATTCCGTTTTTACACAAGGTGTTTGAAGCCTATATATACAAACCTAAAAACAGTGTTATCCTCATAAAAATGCTATAGGACAAAGCATATATGCCTACATAAGGCTTCCAAGGAAGTACTAACCAACATCCTTGCAGTTAAATTGAATTAAAATTTAATATCACTACAATATGAAGCTAAAGTTAAAACAATAATGATGAAGTATCAATATCAAGTTTTGGTCAGAATGTTATTGTAAACAACACTCTAATGCAATTCTGGCAGTGTCCATGTTGTGAAATTGTTTGGCTATCTCTGAAGGGCCTTGGTGGTATAGTAGTTATCTCTTGGGTTGCTAAGTGAAAGATGACCCATTAGCTACCACCAGCAGCTCTTTGTGGAAAAAGAATAACACTTTCTACTCCGATAAAGAGTTGTCATTTCCCTCAATAGAATATTGGTTTAGGTTTTTTGTGTATGTTTTTGCTTTCATCTCTTATTATTGTTTTTGCATGTTTTTCTGTATACAAAGTCTAGTACAGGTACATTGTTAGAGACAGTAACTGAACTAATAGTTTCTTGGTGGTATGGCAGAAGAAGTTGGGGGGAAGAGGGAGTTAATAACAAGAAAAAGAAAGAAGAAAATGTTCTAAAATTGCCTGTGGTAATGATCACAACACTCATAACTGTTGAATTGCATGTTATATGGATTATGTGCCAATAAACTCTTTGCTTAAAATGAAAAAAAATAGAAAAAAGTAGCAAAATAAATTTTTAAAAAAGAGTTGTTGTTTTAGAAAACTACTGTGGCAATTCTATCCAATCAGGTAGGGTCACTATCAGTGCCAGCGTGGGCTCCTGGTCAGTGGACTTGTTTTTGAGCTAATGGAGACTTAGTGTCACTGCTGGATATGTTTTAGACTAAATTAAAGGTCAATTTTTCACACACCCCCGGTCACTTTTTTGTCAGTTTTTTTTATTCAATCATTTTATTGAGGGCTTGTACATCACTTTTCACAATACATAAATAAACATACTGTGCCAGGCATCTTCACAAGTTCGCTGCTATTATCATTCTCCAATCATCAGCCTTTTCCCTCGAGGCCCTAGTGTCGGCTTTTCCATCCCTTCCCCTCTTCCCCTGCTTGCTCCTTCCCATCAACCCTCAATACTTTATACATTATTATTGTTCTGTCATGTCTCACACTGCCCGACATCTCCCCCAACCCACTCCTTTGATGCCCATCCTTCAAATAAGAGCCTATGTGTATATCCTTGCAGTTGGTTCCATCTCTCCACCCCACTCTCTCTCTACCTTTCCAGCAGCACCAATCTAACCACTGACCCGAAGGGACTCATCCATCCTGGTCATCCCATATCTCCAGCTCCCCTCCCCAGTTGAAGATAATCACGTCACCATATAGCGCAGAAACAGCAAAGCCCACATGGAAGAAGCACAACAGCATGTGTGATCAAGAAAGTCCAAAGGGAGCAGGTATCAAGCATCAAAGAACAAGAATCACATCATTACAAAGGAGGGGGAGAGCAGGGTGGGGATCTAAGGCCCACTGGTGGGTAATTGGTCACCCCTTTACAGGGGAGTCACAGGGAGGAGACAGACCAGTCAAGGGGCAGCCGGGCAGTAATGATGCATACACGTTTCCTCTAGTTCCTGAAGCTTTCCTCCCCCCCAACCATCATGGCCTCAATTCTACCTTACAAATCCAGAAGGACTGGAGAAAGTAAACCCCCAGTCACATTTTTTCTCAGACTTACAGTCTCAGAAATTTTAGGTATTAGTTTTTCTTGACCTATGGCATCATTACGAGCCAAAAGTGACTGGATTGCAGTAGTTTGAGGTTTTGTTGATTTGTAAACCTGAATAGGTACAAGGTCTATAACCCATCTTACATACTCTTAACCATCCCCAAGTGTATGCACTTTCTATGAAACATGCGTATAATAATGCTAACTAAGGGCAGTGTTATTCACAACTACCCTAAACTAGATAGCACAAGCCTTAAACAACATATTGGGATTCACACTATGAATTACAGATCTATAGCAATGAAAATGAAAAATATGTTGCTATGCACAACAGCAATGCCAAGCATAAAGAACATAATGTTGAACAAGTGCCGCCCGTGTTTGTGTAGCCGTGGTCCCACTGTGTTGAGGCAGTGCAGACTCAGTGTGACAATAAAGACAATGCTGTCAGGTTCTGTCATCCCCACAATTGTTGTGATTGAGCCCATCATTGCCACCAGGGGGCGATCCATCAAGTTGAGAAGCTTTTTCCCTTTTCACTGTCTTCTACTTTACCAAACATGATATTCTTTGTCTAGGACAACATGTCCAAAGTCTGTGAGACAAAGTCTCACCATCTTTGCTTCTAAGGAGCATTGTGACTTTATGTCTTAGAAGGCAGATTGTCATTTTGACAGTCCATGGAACTTTCAATGTTGTTCACCACTACTATCATTCAAATGTGTGGATTCTTCTTTGATCTTCTTTATTCAATAATGTTTGTCTTTAACGAGTGCCGTGCGCATAACTAAAATAAAGACCTTTCATGAGGGATTTTGACTCGAAGATAGCATTCTGTATCTTGGACTGTTGTTGTTGACCACTTTGGAGATAGTCCCAGGATTCATTGACAGCCTCATGACAGATTGCCCAGACCTGCACCATCAGGTTGGTTGGTTGGTTGGTTGTGGATTAGATCTTTTTGATCCATTGGCTGATTTTTTGGAAATAACCTTTTTATTGGGCTACTCAGGATTCTCATTGCCATCTAGTCCATGCAGACTCATATTTACCCCCTGGGGTTTTCTGAGATGGAAACCGTTTCTACTTTAATATACCAGTGGAGTTCTGTTGGAGTTGCAGGTGGTTTTGAACTACTGACCATGAGCATCACAACCCAATACATAGTATATGGTTTAAGTGGGTCCTTACTTTGTAACAACACCCTGCCTCAAACATGTATTACCCCCGGAGCTTGTGCCCAGTACATTTTCACACTTAAATTTAAGGATATTTTAAATATTTTTTTAAAAATTCACAAAAGTCACGACAATGTGAATTTATTCTATAACTGCAAATTCAACCTGATTACCCATTACTTTCAAGGCATTTTTAATTCATAGAAACTCTCTAAAACAGAGTAGAATTGCCTATCAGGTTTCCAATAATGTAAGGCTTTAGGGAATCAGAGAGCCAGCCTATTCTTCACGGAGCCACCACTAAGTTAAATTTGCCAACATTGTGGTTAGCACCCAGACACTTAACAGCCACAATACACAAGCTCCTTCAGAAATGCAGCCCCAGGAGGTGTTGTTTTTATCTCCACAGGAAAAGAGAGACCAGACTGCAACCCAGCATTCTGAGAGGTAAATGCAACATACAAAGCAAGGAACCAGTAGAGAGGTCTGAGGGGTCAGGTGCAATCCCTACTTCCAGGATGGTGCCCCTCTCCCCAGAAAAATTGACTTCAGTGGACATCACTGAAGCTATGGCTAAAGGAGAGGGACATGTCTGATTAAAGCACATGGGAGCAAATGAAGGGGAAGAAGAGAGAATGGAGCACATCCTGAGGATGTGCTATCTGGAGGATGCTATCCCTGACAGGCAAGGCATAGAGAGGATGATATGGCTGGCCCCACTATGAGACATGGCATTCTTCACTAACCCATAGCCCTACAGGGAGCAACACTGGAGACACAGTGTGAAAATTGTGCCTGATCTGACTCTACCACACCAAAGCAAAACACTAAGGGTGTGCAACAGAACAGCAAGGGGAGCAGAGCAAGGCAGTTCTGAGGGAATACCAAAAAAAAAAAAAAAGCTTTGGGGCCAGTAACTCGACTGGAAAACAAGACTAAAGATGAAAAAAAAACAGACTTTGAACTATTTACAGGCTTTTCTTTTTTGCTGTCATTTTTTATTGTTATCATTTTGTTTGGTTGCTTTATTTTGCTCTGTCTTGTTTGGGGGCATAATTGTCTTGTCTGTAGGTCTATCTAGATAGGTTAAACAATCTGGAGGAGAAAACAGCAAGACCTACCATTCCTGGGGCACATGGGGGAAAGTGAGGGGGAAGTAGGGGACAGGAAGTGATTTTAATAAACCCAGGGACAAGAGAATAACAAGTGATCCAAAATCGGTGGCAAAGAGGGTGTAAGATGCCTGGTAGGGTTTGATCAAGGACAATGTAACTGTGAGGAATTATTGAAACCCAAATGAAAGCTGAGCATGAAAGTGGGACAAGAGAACAGTAAAAGGAATAGAGAAAAGAAATAGGAGGCAAAGGGCATTTATGGAGGTCTAAATACAGGCAAGTACATATGTAAATATATTTATATCATGAAGAAATAGATCTATCAGTATATATTTGTAGGTTTATTATTAAGGCAGCAGATAAACATTGAGCCTCAAGTACTCCCTCAGTGCAAGAACACTTTGTTCTATTAAACTGGCATTCCATGTTGCTCACCTTTCTGACACAATCACTGAAGAAAAAACTAGTGCATAAACAAATGTGGTGAAGAAAGCTGATAGTGCCCAGCCATCAAAAGATTTGGTGCATGGGGTCTTAATGGCTTGGAGATAATCAAGCAGTCATCTAGCTGAGAAGCAACAAAACCCACAGGGTAGAAACACACCCTTCTATGTGATCATGAGGTGTCCATGGGATCAGGTATCAGGTATCAAAGAATGAGGCCACACAAAACTCATCTGTGGACAACTGGATATTCCCTTACAGAAGGGTCTAGGAGATATGACAAGCCAGTCGGAGTGCAGTGTAGCAATGAGGAACCATACAACTTTCCTCTAGTTCTTTAAGGCTTCCCCACCTTCACTATCATGATCCCAAGTTTACCATACAAATCTAACTTGACCAGAGGATGTACAACCAGGAATCCAGGAAAGATAAACCCTTCAAAACCAATAGTGAGAGTAGTGATACTGGGAGGGTGAAGGGTAGGTGGGGCAGGTAGGGGGAATTGATCACAAGGACCTACATAAAACCCCCTCCCTAGGGGACAGAGAACAGAAAAGTGGTAAAGGGAGATGTCCAACAGTGTAATGGTAATAATTATAGTGTAAGATAATAGTTTTACAGTGTAAAAATTTGACAGTGTAAAATAATAATAATTTATACATAATCAAGGGTTCATGAGGGAAGAGAAAAATGAGGATCTGACACCAAGGGCTCAAGAAGAAAGAAAATGTTTTGAGAATGATGATGGCAACAAAAGTACCAATGTGTTTAACATCCATTTAACACAAAGGATCAATGTATGGATTGTGATAAGTGTTGCAGGATCCCTGTGGCAGTCATGTGCTTATGTTAATTTGATGATTGAAATATAGGGATAGAGTCTGGCCTGTTAATCTGAAGATAGCCATTGAGTAGCCGATGAGGTCTCTATGTGGGCATGGCTTTCACCTGAGACTCCAGGGAAATCTCGCGATATTTCCCTTGGAGAGATGAGAAGCTATCTTCCCCAGTTGTTGGGAGTTAGTTTCAGAGACGATTACCCACAAGCAACACAGAATGGTGGTGTCTGGGAGGCTGGAGTAGCTTGTGGAGAGACCACACGGTTTTACCCTGATGGAGCTGAGGCCTCTGCAAGTGATGAGTTACTTCTGCCACCAAGGAATGCTGTTCATGGACCCTGAGCCCTGGAAGCGAGGAGCCATGGGGAGACCCCTGCCAGGACTCTGCACCCACTGACCTGTAACTTTGTAAGTCAGAAGGACACTTTATGGACAGATTTTGGGCATATGGGTTAATATCGGACTTGTGACTTTGAGCTGGACTGGGCTGGAATGTTTTCTCAATGTCCTGTTCCTCTTGAATATAAACCCATTCCTTATACCTATATGCATGTCCCTGAAATTTGTTCCTCTAGTCTACCCAGACTGACACAATCCCCCCCCCCAAAAAAATGATTTAAAAAAAGAGAGAGAAACAAAAAAAGAAAAAAGAAAAGCAGGGCCAAAAGAGTAAAAACATTTCATTTAGCATATAAATTCCAATGAATTGATAGTTATAATATGATAGTGGAATTATAAGTACAAAATCCAGTCTTAAAAAAGTTCTTTTAGATTATCTATTGTTCTGCAATGATTAAAAGAGTTATGAGACCCAGTGTACAATGAAGAATATTTCAAGGTTTAACCAGGTATTTCATCTTAATTTATTATGAATAAATTGTTTTTATGAGCAAATCTTTAGGCAATGTTCATACTGTCAAGAATACTGTCTTCCACAATGTTGAAGCACATTATTGTAATTTTATTTGCCTTCATTGCTCTTCAAAGAAAAAATAATATGTCTTTCTCTTTGTGTTATCAAGACTTGGCAGAGTGCCAGTTACATTTTACAAGTATGATATGTACTCTTTAATAAAATATTAATGCCATGCCATTCACAATGGCATATTCTTTACCAACTTTCCAAAAGTTCTTGAAACCAACTCTTAAACAATGTGGAAATCGCATCAACTATGCCAAGCTAAGCATGGTTGACATAACTTTTACTCTGAGTTTAGACTTTATAGCTAAAACTTTTTTCTATTATTTTTTGAAATATATTACTGGTTAAAATGTACTCATGCTAATCACTTTATTTATATCCTTAAAATAGAAGAATTAAGCAACCCATTAATAATCTTATCAAATTGTTTATTGGTTAGTTCATGAAATTTATGCATGAGGAACCTCACTATACTTGCAAGCAATTTATAAAAGTTCTAATGAAGTACTTTAAATTAGTATGGCCTTGATCAATTAAATAAAGATTTACCATTCCTCATACTATGGCATGGACTCTGAACACATCAATGCATTGCAGAATATAAGTTGAATGCATGTTGGTCTAAATGAAATTAATAAATGTTTCCTTCTCAAAAATATTAGTTAGAAATGTTGATATTGGATTCTTTGATATTCTCTGATATTGGAATCAGGTCCAACATCTAGCCATCCCATATACAATAGATGGAAATACTAATGGTTCCTCTATCGTCATCACCATCTTTGTCACACATGGGTCCATTATGGCAATCGCTCCATCAATCGACCTCATTGGCAGTCTTCCTCGATTTCTACAGCAGTGTGCTTTTCAAAGTGAGGTGTCCTTTGTCAGACACTGCCTTCTCCTAATAACGTCCCCAAGGTTTATAAAATGAAGTCTTGCCATGCCAACTTCTGAGAAGCATTCTGGTTGTACTTCTTTCAAGGTAGATTTGTTTGTTCTGCTGACAGCCCATGGACTTTCACTATCTTTCAACAGCACAAGGAGTCAGATGCATCAATTATTCTTCAATATCTTTTTTCATCGCACTTTCCTGTCCCACTCATATGAGGAAATTAAAAAGACCAGATTGGGTCTGGCTCACTTGAGTCTGTAACGTGAAACCTTTGCTTTCGAACACATTGATGAGATCTCTTGTGGTACACTTGCCCATGCGATGTATCATTGACTTCTGAACTTCTGCTTTCAGGAGTATTGGTTGCATATCCAAAAAAAAATTCCTTGACAGCTCCATTCTTTTCTCTATTACTACTGTCCCTAAAGTGACTGATGAGGGAATATGTGACTCTATGATATTGAATAGTGCGAATTATATTTCAATTAATCGACATGCATATTTTTATTATCAACAGATTTTAAGCCTCTAATGTAATGTTTTAAATAGTAGCGCCACAGTATTATGTGCTTAGCATGCCTTAGGGATGCTACATTGTTTGGCCTCTTCATTTTATAGATGAGGAAACTGAAGCTCACTAAGTAATTCTGTCAAGTTTTACAGGGAGACAGTAGAAAAGTTGGAATTCCATGGCAGACCTGTGGCAGTTACATAATCTCCTGTCATCTTGCAAAGGAGTTGAGTCTAACCTGTCAATCGGGTCACAGCTTGATAATCTCATGTGGTGGCAAGGAGATAAATGGCTCACTGGAGGCCAGATGCTTTCCCTCTGTGTGTCTCCCTGCAGGACCTTCCTGCTAACAAGACTCATGGAGCTAAGCTGATGAAGCCAGAGTCCTGGGGCTGGAGCAGTCATGTGGAGACCGCAGATAGTGCTGAGGTTCTTCTACCACCCCTGGTCCACACACTTTGCACCCACTGGCCTGTGATCTTCTACCATTCCGCTTCATTGCATGTGCTGCATGAGCCTGAAGAGGAAGTTATAGACTGGTATCGGACATATAGGCTAATATCTGACTTACACACATATAGCTCTCTCATGCACACCTATAAAGTTCTCTCATGCACATGATTTTCCATCCACTGGCCTCATGTCAATGTATGTGTTGCTTCAATCTGAAAAGAAATTTACTGACTGGTATCAGACATGTGGGCTGTTACCAGACTTATGGACTTGGGCTGGGATGTATTTTTTTAACATACAATTACTCGTTTATATAAAGCGCTTTCTTCTACAAAGGAAAGCTCTCTCATACACACATGAGTGTCTAGGAATTTGTTTCTCTAGTCAACCAGACTTACACAAAACCCATGTATTTCATAATGTTCACTCACAAACCATTCAATGACAAGTCCTGGATGGTAAAAACACAACACACAAGACAAGAAGTAGGAAGGTTGACAGCTAAATTCGCCCACTTTTCCAAGAGCTTCTTTGAAGACAGATCTGCAGATATGATCTGAAAGACTTAGAAGACATGGGTAGCAGCTCCACACACGGTGCTGCCATTATTTGGAAGTGACTCAAAGGTAACTGACGTCAGGGAGAGCATTGGTGCTGCACTGGGTGGGACCCAATGTCTCATTGAAAAGTCATGTACTTTGCTTGCCTTTGTTTAATTCTTGTAATTAGGTTAGAATTCATAGTCAATTGACAAACTTTCCTGATTTTTTTAGATGTTGTATATTTACCCACTTCACATTGAAGGACACAACTACACAGAAACATCTGAAGCTGAAGGATAGACAAACCCCACCAAGAAAACAGTATGAGAACTAGATGGCCTCATGCTGAACCACATAAAGTATATAATTTCTTCTGAAGACACCCTCCCCCAAGCTTACCAGCTTTTGTCATTCATTTTAAGTTTTTTCTGCACTTTACTTATCCCTGAAAACAGCCTATAGGTCAAGGAGACAGGTGTTATTGCCTAAGATCTACTCATGTTCCTTGAATATCAGTATTAAATAAACACTCATGCTCCCCTTACTACTCTTTTCTCATTAATTGACTTGAATTATATGAACAATACAAGCCTATAAATATTATTTTTCTCAGCAAATTAGCGAACTAAAAACTAAACTACTTTAAGATGAATTTAGCTTATTTGGTTTCAGGATAATCAGTCTAGGAACAATGAAATATGCTAGTTCCACATTTAGTGCACATGTGCACCTTCCTGATAGCCCTAAGTGATTTGTCCTCCCAAGAATCTAGATCCTTCGGTATAGTCTATGGAAACATAACTAACCTAAAAGTCTTTGTTCAAACATTTTACAATTCAAAAAATCTATTCTCTTTCCTTTTTTTGCCCTTCCCTATTTGAAATGATTATATAATGTTGGGCTACCCAGTTTCTGTTTCTGGTGAATACTTAGAAATCATGAGATCTTGAGTAAAATATGAAAAATAAGTTTTCTCATGAATGCACATCTATAACAATCTTCCTGAGAATAATGAAAAGAAATTCGTGAACAATGTTGCTGCATTTTTTAACGATGCAGAATGATGCATGGAATTGTCTTGACCTATTTATCTTTTATCAGCTTTGGAAATGTGTTTCATTATTTACTTGCAGATTTACCAAAAAGGAACATTTTTACAATAGTCAGAAGATTTATAAGCATGAAAATTTTCTACTGAGAGCTATTAGTTTTCCCCAAGGAGAATGGAGAACAAAAAAAATTGTAATTTACAATAAGTTCTAATATTAAAATGGCTTTTATTCTGTCCCTCTGTTAAATGATTTCATGCAGGCTGATTTAGCCCTTGAATGCATCTAAACCTCAAAAGGTACCTAGTATATCTGTGATTCCTATTATTCAATTTCAATTGTTAAACTTTATTTATGAGTTCTGAATTTTTAGTTCCTCAGATCAATGAAAGAAACAGTTGAATATTTGATATATGCAAATGAAACGTGTTAGGTGACACAGTCTGTCTGGATCTACTCATAGCCAAAATGAACATGTGCATGCTGGCAGAATTAAAATTCATAAATGTTCCACCAACACACAGTAAAACTGTTTGATTTTTCTCATCCGATGGAGCAAAACTGAGCTTGATCAAACAGCTACCCAGTAGGCTCTCCCTCCCTCCTCCCCAGACCAACCCTCTTTGATTTTTCTGGATCCATTTCTACAGCTCAGACACAAATTGGAAGTTGGATTGATTCATCTCACCCTGGGATTGTTCAGATAGGTCACACAGGTGGCTTAGCTTTGATTCTTCCTTTTATTTTTGGCACTGGGATGAGTTCTTTTCTGTTCCTATCACCACTTGTTATCTCCCCCACTGAGTTTCTCTTTCTTCTGAATCTCAGATACTTAAAGCAAGATAAGACTGTTTTACTTCACTGTTTTTATCGCTTCGACAATATATCCATCAGGAATAGGAGCCCACCTGTGATTTACACTGCCAGAACTAAAATTTAACTGTCCACGAAATTTATTGCATATTGTGCTATTCATTTACACCTTGACATACAATCCATGAGATAAACTGCAAATTTACTTTCACATTGTTTGCAAAATGAATCATTGGTCATAGTTCACATGCAAATAAGAACGTATCAGGCTCTACTCTGAAAAAATTTTATTGGTTCATAAAATTTAGAGTTTGAGATGTGCTGAAACTCCTTTCACCCTCCCTAATGGCTGTGCTTTATACTTCACTTGGGAAATGTGTTTGGTTTTCCTATTCAAATTCTAGTAAGAAAAATATATTCAGAATCTCTCTTAATTTTTAATAGAAAAGTTTATGCCACATATCATACTAATTTTAATTTGATGAACCAGTTTAAATTTCTTACTAGGTAGAAATCCCAGACACTCCTACTTAAAAGTTGCATTATCTTTCACTGCTTCTTAGATTGATTACTAGAACAACCAGTGTTTTATTCTGTGACTACTTTAAGAACTTGTTAATTGGCATATATCACCCAAGTCTAGTTTACTGTCTACCCTGTAATTAAAAAGCCCATTAGCAACTATTGTATTCCATTACTCTCTATTTTAGCAAAGAGCTAGGAAACACTTCACGGTGGATAAGCTGTACTTTCTGAGAGCAATATTATACTTGGTGTGGAAACTATTTAGCTATGTATATTTTTATTTCCTATATGATCTTGGGTGGA
The DNA here is from genome assembly GCA_004026705.1 of Nesogale talazaci. Classification (NCBI taxonomy): domain Eukaryota; kingdom Metazoa; phylum Chordata; class Mammalia; order Afrosoricida; family Tenrecidae; genus Nesogale; species Nesogale talazaci. The sequence goes on along the minus strand of PVJH01007190.1, from coordinate 80,062 downwards.
TTTGAGGGAAGATTATTCTGCTATGCTATGTACATCATACATATGAATATATCACATGTATTCAAATTTTAAAAAGCACATCTTTCACTTTCCATCATCTGCATGCTTTAATATCACACAATATTGAATGATTCTATGAACAAAATACTGGCTGATACAGGATGCATCAAGGGACAAGGGGAGAAATGCACAAACACTGCACCAAATAGAAATTGTCAACATGAGCTCATTTCAAGAAGTATAATTGAAAGGGTACTAACAACACATTGGAAGATAGATAGTCCAAGTGACACTGAAGACAGGAGTGAAAACTAAAACTACAGGAATGGATGAAATATCATTTGAAATGTTTCAACAAGTTGAGGAAGCACTCACTTGCCCATGCCAAGAAATTAGGCATACAGCTGCCTGATCAATAGACAGGAAGAGGTCCATCCTTTTACCTATTCTGATGTAGTATATGCGCTACTACCAACATTTATAGGGACTTAATTATATGTAAAGTGCAAAAATGTGTCCACAACCCTCAGATTTTATGTGTTCACACATTGTTATAGACCAAATCAATTAAAATATATATAGTTAATAGTCATTAATTACCAAGTGTTTTAATTACCAAGTGTTTGATACTCTTAATCTTTCAATTACCAACTTTCTGGTACTCTTTTCCTTAGGGAGGGATCACTGCCCTTTGGTGGTCATGGGAGCTACCCAGCACTGCTTCTGAGAGTCGCCGCTGGATTTGAACTGCCAAGCCCATGGGTCGCAGTCCTGCACTCAACCACTTAACGCCACCAGGTCTCAGCTTTTATACGCATACTGACTTTGTTCTGGATTTTGAATGCTGGTGATTGACATACAATAGTTAATGCTTAAAATAATTTTTAGGATGATTATAGCTTAACATATTTATATCAGCAATGTAGAATCTGATATGTCCTTTAAGGTTGTCAAATTAATGCCTAACATTGAAACTTAATACAAAAAGGTACTAACTTTGAAGAAAAAGAAATTGCATCTTCTTGATTATAGCAAATGGTTTATATAGTCTTAATTCTACTTAGAATCATAGATCTATATTGCCAAAGCAGAAAGTGTTATCATCATAGATCACCTGATATTTAGAACTAGGGAGTTTATTTGTTACCCATGGAGTGAATACTAGATGTGCATAAGGGTGTCTAGTTTACAAGCCATTGTGAATTTTACTAATAAGAGAAATGTCTATTTATACTATCCATTCTTTACCTAGCTTAACTCCTACAACTTGTTACATTCAGAAAAAACAAATATGGAAATGAGAATCATATTTCTGGATTAGTCAGTCTTTGGAATAACATCAGCAATTGAGACAAACCTGTGGTGAGTTGGCTTTTACTGAACACAACTTTTCAATTATTTGGCTTTCACAAATTTAACATACTTTTGCATCAATAACAATTTGTTCCATTCTAAATCTGTATTATTGAATGATAATACTGAAGTTAGAATAACAATATTAGCTGATATTTGGAATAGTATTAATCATAGTCCTGAGATCTTTCAATGTATAATTTATGAAGGTATCAATTAAGTCCACTGAGGCATGTAGTGATAAGGAAACTTAGTCACAGGGCTGTCAATTAACTTGATTATATCTGATATCTCTCATTCTCTGCATTAATGATTTCATTTATTTTAGAAGTGTAAAAAACTCCAAAACACAGATTTTAAAACCAGAACAGTATGTTAACCTTGGTCTTAAACAGTACAAAATTATAGTGCATAATATTAAGAAAATAGCCATGTGCAAACCTACAAAATCTAAAAAAACCCCCTATATTTTAATCTAATCAAAAATACACAGATCTCTATGGATAAAAGTTATGAATTCTAATAAATGGCAGAATAAAATTTGAGCAAATTCTTAGATATTCCATGATTTTGGTTGGTATACTGTTATTAACTAGACTTCCATATTAGTAGACAAAGTACTAATTTTATAATTAGAAAAGGGAAGAAAAAATGGAATTTTTGGAAAAATGGAATTTTGAAAAAATTTGGAAAAATGGAACTTTTGGAAAAATTGAGTTTTTGAAAAAAGGGAGGAAAAATGGAATTTTTGCATCTTGCAGACTAGATTTTTACACATCAGAGCATGTTCACCTCAGGATAGTATGCTTTGCATAGGAGTAACAGATGGATAATATTGCCAGGATGAGACTCAATATTATGGAACTCAGCAAAATATAAAATTCACATCAGGGTCAAAGAAAAGGTTTGAACAAATTCAGTTTATTGAAAGGCACATTTTGATGTAGAGCTCCAAAGAGCTGCTATTATTTTGAGGGAATCGTTGAATAGGGAGGATCTTGTAAATGACCTGCCACCCAGGAAAGCCATAGTCACATCTTCTACAATAGGATCTGAACGTTGGCCTTTGAAGGAGTGGAACTATTTCTAAGTTACTTTCTACTTCTAGTGTTTTGTCAGGCTTTCTTTTTTTTTCTTCAGGCTTTCAAATGGTCATAATCTTGGAAAAAAATTTAATTGCATGAATGGAAGCCTTTCAACTATTTTCCTCCTTTCCCATGAATCTGCTATCAACTAGCTTTCTGTAGCATACCCTCTTTTTCCAGGTTGAGCTACTGTCAAGTCTAGTCTAATATGATCTGAATGTCAGCCTTTGGAGGAGAAGAACTGTCTGCAAGCTATGTCTGCTTCCAGTGCTGTCAGGCATTCATGTGTCATTAGTCTTGAAAACACTATGGGACAACAGTTCCGTTCTACTTGTGTGGCACCCCCATGATGGGAATTTACTGTACATCATCATCGTCGTCAATAATAACAACAAAAATGAGTACCAAGGAAAACCATGATTCATTAAAAGATTTGCTGGGATATGAACATACATGAAAGGCATATTTTATGTGTCCTGTTCTGGAGGGGACTAGCCACACATAGGGGTGAGAAGGTATTTGACATTCTGCCACTGGTGTCCTTTTGTGAGGAAGTTCACCATAATTGCTTTTCTTCTTTTGTTTAACCTGCCCTATGCAGGATCTTCTGAAATAAAATCAAAATAAACTCTATTTCATTTTACAGTTTGGGGGGAGATAAGTTTATATGCAATGTCAAGAGAATATTTCTTGAGTGAAACAGCTAGCACTAGTAGATGAAGGTCTGTCTGAATTTTGTCTCAAAACATAGTAATACTTTATTAAGTGTCCTTTGTTAAGTTTATTAGTGCAGAAGTTTGAAGAGAAAGATTTGCAATCTAAGTGTAGTAGTAGGTATATCATTTCACATTAACTTGAAGTGTAGGGGTGAAGACTAGCCTGTTAATCAAGTCACAGTGGGCGCACCACTTCACAAATAGGATTCTCTCTCTCTCTCTCTCTCTCTCTCTCTCTCTCTCTCTCTCTCTCTCTCTCTCTCTCTCTTTCTCTTTCTCTCCTCTCTTTCTCTGCCTCCACTTTCTTGCTAGTGAGCCATGCTGAGCCCTGATGGAACCCTAGAGGGGTGTCCACCACTATTAGATCCAATACTTTGGACCCACTAGCCTGTGATCTTCCTGTATTTTGCAACATTGCATGTGACTGTGTGAGTCTGAAGGACTGATACACTGATATCGGCACTTAAGGACTTGACTTGGACTGGGCTGGGTTAGGATGTTTCTTGATATATAATTAGTTTCTGATATAAAGCCCTTTCTTACACATATATGTGTGTCTCCATTTTTGTTTCTCTAGGTAACCGAGCCCAGCACACCAAGGTAAACCTTGCCGCCAGGAAATACAAATACTGTGACAGAGTGTATATTTTATTTCAGAGGATTATTTATGGAGAGAATTACCTTCTTTGAGCAGTTTCCGCTTATGAAAATATAATTTATTTTCGCCTTACCCCCCTAGTGAATTTCTTTGGAGACAAAATTGCATTAAAGAAATGCTGGGAACAGAGGGCTTAATAAAGATTCTGCTGCTACCTGAAAGGTCAAAGCCAACAGCTACTCTGCAGGGGATACAATGTGGCCTTCTTCCTCCATAAAGATTCGGAGTCTTGGAAATTCTATGAAGTAATTTTGCTCCATTCTCTCAGGTTTCTCTAAGTTAAAATCAAATTCATAACAATGGGTTGGGTTAGTTGGATTTAAGCTGCATTGAAGATTGAAGTGAACAGTGTGATTAACCTCATTTGGTTACCATAGAAGTGATAAACAAAACATTTGTTAAAAGTCACCTCTTTAGTGATCACTTCTGTAAATAGGAGATGTGGAGATGCAGAAGAGACATTACTAAATCCATGAGACGTGATCTCCCCTGGCCTCCGATCACATTGCATTTTAATTAATTGCTTCATGGGTCTACGCTTTGTCTCCCCAGTTGGTGAATGTATTTCTGTAAAAAAAAATGGCACTATTTTTTTTAAGTCTAAAAGTTGTTTATTGAAAAGAGTCCAAGAAGGTGAAAGACAGGCTCCCCCTGGAAGAGAGGATATCAAGCAGCAGAGTTCTGCGCCTGCTCAGCAACTCTTGTTTCCCTCTGGGCCATCTTGTTGATGCGCAGCTTGAAGCGGTCAGACTGCATGCACGCAGCTACTTTCTTCAGATTCTCAAGATGACACAGGAATGCCCTCAGATTTGGGATCTCATCCGGCACTTGGGCTCAAAAATGCGGTTCTGGTCTAAGACATCAGAGACGAGGAAGTCCACGAAGGTGGGCTTTTCCCCAGCAAACCGCGAGAAATTCCCAGGAACAAAGAAAACCGTTTGAGGTTTCTAGATCATTGCTCCAAGAACTGAGGCTTCAACTGATCGGGGTCAGGGCTGTAGCAGGGTCAGGGTCAGCTTCAAGCAGAAATCCACAATCTGCTTCTCCATGATGTCCCCCCGGATCTTTTCTTCTTCTGTGTCGCCACACATGTGCTTGCGGTTGATGGTGTGCAAGATGGCATTGCTCGGCGTGATCGTGGTCTTCCCATCCACCAGCTAGGGCAAATTAGGAAAGTCCAGAACTAGCTTGAATTTCACATCCAGCCACTGGCCTCGATCACGGTGGGGGAACTTGCCTGCACATGGTGCGCTTTTCCTCGTCAGCTCTCGGTGAGCTCCAGGAGCATGTGGATGGCGTGCGCCAGTCCATCCCGGTAGCCCAGGAGCATGGACTGAGTGGAGGAGCTCATCTCGCTTCCCTGTCTGGCGGGGCCAAAAAGTAGCTGACCTGAAGACGGGATTTTATATCGAAAAAACACATCTTATTACCAACTCAGAGTCTGTAATTGATGTAATTTTTATCCAAATCCTGCAAATAAGTAGTATAATTTATATTTTTTAAAGTGAGTGTTTAAAAATTCAACAGTTTGATGTCAGAAATCAACTCCTTGCCTGCAAATTATAGCAATCTAGTGAGAACTTAAAATCATCCTTTTATATATTTATTATCTATTTTCTTTCTGATCAAAAATCAACAATGATAATAGAAAAACACTCTGTTTTGGAAATGATATCATGTTAATTTGAAAGAAACATGAGAGGTTCCAATGTAGTCAAATCACTCCACTTCTAAATTTACATTCATGTTTAAATTTCAATCGGACTTTAGACATCACTTTGATATCTCAACGTTATTTTCATGGTTTATATAATTGATATTCGTTAAGATTCCCAAGATTTCATGAGTAACTAAAAATCTAAGAAAACTCCCAAGGCAGTAACAGTCAAAATAGGATTCATATGATTATTATTTTTTTTAATTTTATTGGGGGCTCTTACAGCTACTACAACATTCAGTACATCATTTGTATCAAGCACATTTGCACACATGTTGCCACATACATTTCCAAACATTTTCCACTTAAGACCTTGGTACAAGCTCCTCTTAAAAAAAAAAAAAAAACCCTCCCCTTTCCCCCTTTTTTTAATGAATCATTTTATTGGGGGCCCATACAACTTCCATCACAATCCCTAACAACATCAGTTGTATGCAGGCCACTTTTACATACCCATTGCCATCATCACTCTCAAAACATTCTCCCTCCCTCCAGGCCCCCATTATCAGCTCCCTATATTACCCTTCCTCCCCCCTTCCCCTTGAACCCTTAGTAATTTACAGATTATTTTTTCATCCTGTACACTGTACAATGTGTCCCAACACTCGCTTCCCTGTTGTCCGTGTGCCAGAGAGGAGGCTACGTGTAGATCCCTGAAGTTGGTTCTCCATTTCTATTCTTCCACCCCTCCACCCTCCTGGTATCACCACTCCTATGACTAGTCTTGATGGATCATCTATCCTAAGTTTCCCATGTTTCTAACTTCACTGTATGTCTCCTGGTCTAGCTGGATTTATGTGGAAGAATTGGGGTCATGATAGTGGGTGGGAGGCAGCATGGGAACTAGAGGACGGTTGCATATTTCATAGCTCCTACCCTGTATCTTAACTGGCTCATCTCCTCCTTGTAACCCCTCTGCAAAAGGATGTCACCTCACCTATTGATGGGCTTCAGGTCCCCAATCTGTACTCCCCCTCATTAAAATAATATAATTTTAGCTCATTGATGCCTGCCACTGGATCCCTTCACCACCTCATGAACACACAGGCTGGTGTGTTTCTTCCGTGTGGGCTTTATTGCTTCTGAGCTAAATGGCCGCTTATTTACTCAAGCCTTTAAGTCCCCAGATGCTATATATTTTGGTAGCTGGGCACCATCAGCTTTCTTCACCACATTTCCTTATGCACACATTTGTCCTCAGGGATCATATCAGGAAAGTGAGCATGCAAAGTTGTGCTTTTGAGTTCTTGAAGCCTGATATCTCATCCCTTTGACACCTCATGATTCCACAAGCTAGTGTGCTTCTTCCATGTGGGCTTTGTTGCTTCTGAGCTAGATGGCTGCTTGTTTACTTTCAAACCTTTAAGTCCCCAGACGCTCCATCTTTTGATAGCCGGGCACCATCAGCTTTCTTTGCCACCTTTGCTTATGCACACATTTGTCTTCAGTGATCATGTCTGAAAGGTGAGCATCTTGGAATGACAATTTAATAGAACAAAGTGTTCTTGAACCAAGGAGATACTTGAGTGGAGATACAATGCCCATCTGTTGTCCTACTACTAACCCTATATGTATACACATTAATCTCTTTCCCCATCCTCACTTATAAATATGTGCCCCTATGTACATACCTGTATTTGAACCTCTATAAATGTTCATTATCCCCCAGTTCCTTCCTCTATTTCCATTTGCTTCCCTCTTGTCCCATTATCATGCTCACTCTCCATTTGGGTTTCAGTATTTTTTCTCTGCTACATTAGTCTTAATCAATGCCTATTGGCCTCTTCTCACTCACTTTGTCCCTGCATTTGTATCAATTGTTATTCCCTTTTACTCAGACATAACCACACCAATGCAAAGCACTAAGAGTGTGCAACAGAGCGTAGAGTCACAGATGGAGTGCCAAGGTTATACTTTGGGGCCAGGGTATTGGCACCCCATCCGAATGAACCAGGGGTCACTCTAGGAGGCCAACTACAGACCTTGAACTTTATACAGGTTTTTATATTGCAATTATTTTTATTATTCTGTTACATATTGTATAGTACATTGAGGAGGTACTTGCTGCTGTTATCATTGTTTTATTTGCTTAAGTTGCTCCATTTTAGGAGACCTTTCTTGTACATATTGCTACCTCTACAGGTCTATCTAGACAAGATAGACTGTACAAAGAGGTTGGAGGCGAAAATGACAGGACTGATGGCTCCAGGGTAGGGGACATTGAAGAGGGGGAGGAGGGGGAAAGGTGGTGATGTTGACCAGCCCAAATAAAAGGGAATAACAATTGATATATATATGATTATTTTAAAAGTGTGAAAATTACAGATAAGAAATTTCTTTTTACATCGGTTTAATCCAAATCACAAATAATAATTAACATGGCATTTTTTGATTTATTACTTTCTGGTACACAGGTGCAATTATCTTGCTTATATGTTTTATTTTTTTATATTTCTAGACTGCTTTCATCAAGGTCAGGGATCGGCAAACTCTTGAGACTGAAAAGCCAATCCTGTCCTTCCTAACAACTTTAGTCACTCAAGGACCTTAAATATATTTTTCCCCACAAATAAAATCACCATGGTCAGAAATAAACACCTTCAAATGTTTTCAATGTTACCTCAAAGTTGCACGTTCATGCTGAAATTGCCGCATATGGCTCATAAGCCACAGTTTCCCCACCACTGATGCGGATAAATTGATTGCTATGTATTGGTAGTAGGGTGTCATTCCTACTATACTCACTGCCATGCAGCTTATGGCAGATCATAGCAGTCCGACAGACAGGGTAGAACTGCCCCTGTCAGATTCTTTCTGGGAGTAGAAAGCCCTGTCTTTCCCCAATGGCATGACTCGGGATATCATTTTATTAATAGGCTCAGAAACAAAACCAAATGAAAAGAAGAATTTTCATAAATAGCAATTCAAATCTGCCACTTTCATGACTAAACCTTTCTCTACTTGATTGTAAGGCACAATCAGATGTAAGAACTGTGTTATGACAATGCATAGATAAGAGTAAATACAGGCAAAACCTTTCGGAGAAGGAAAATTCTAATATTTTAGAGTAACATGAGATATGAAAAGTGGAAATACACTTGTCTATCAAAGAGTCACAACTGTGAGACCCAGGAAAACAAGGCATATGAGTTTGTTCTTACAAGTTTCACGATAATAGAACAATTATGGAATAAAAATTGTATGATCACATTTATAATTAATTACAGAGGATTAAAGTAAAGGTGGAATTTTCCAGCACAGTGTATTCTATTATGTAAGTTTGAATATGACAAATTAGTGGAATGAGGAAGAAATAAAGATACAGGTCATGTAGAGAACAAATATGATTCAACAATGATTGTGTATAAATAGAGAGGGGATGAAAGAGGTTCAAATCCCTTACTTTCAGGACAGATATAATGGTAAGGTAAATAAAAGAAGGAAGAAATATTATTTTGGTTTATTTATTGATCTTGGATGTCCATCATGAAAGACTCAATTTGTGTAACTGAAATTTAGTGATAAATTTATCTAGGGAAAGTATTACAAAGGAAAGGCTAGGAAGTAGGCAAAACATAATGGTTGTATTCTGTCTCCAATAATTTCCTGTACATTTAAAATCTAGATTCTACAATCTATTGCAATAGCTACATGGAGCAATATTCATGATTAGAGGATTTATTAATGGTCTTAATAGTTCACAATGCAAGTGAGATATCACTGTTCACCACACATTGCAAAGCAATAAAATAATTGTAACCTATTATTTCAGGATTCCTAGAAAATGTCCAAAGGACTTGTCTCTGGTCTATAAACTTCATTCAGCTCAAGCTCTCAGAATTAAGTACCCAAAGGGGTCCAGTGCCAGTAAATATCAGCTTGAAGCCACTCAGATACACTTCTGCGAGTCATCAAGCTCAGCACCCACATTTAAGTGCTGCAAGACATCCACTCCACAAACCACACTCCTATCCCAAAGAACTCAGCTGCACTTGTTGCAAGGCCTGGGAAGTCATTCACTGTGTTTTGTACTCTGTGTTTCTGATGCTTCTTCTGAAATGTCATAGCTGTTTTCTGAATGCAAGGGGTTCAATGCAAAGGGATCTCAAAGTCCAGAGGACCAGCTCCACTTGTTGCTATTGCTGATAGTAAGATCTACTTTCCTCTTTCTCTAAATTAAAAAAAAGGTTTCACTACCATTGAGGAAATTCATATATATATCACCATATATTACAGTGAAGAATAGCTTCTATGGGTTTCAGAGACTCTAACTATGGAAGTGGAAAACCCCATCTTTGTGTATCAGAGAGGCTAATGATTTAGAATAGGTAATCATTACCCCACTGAGGCGTTCCTCCTGCTACTTAGAGGGATCATTTTATAGTTAGTAGGCTAGCTTTCCAATGAATCCTGTTCAAAATTACTCAGACAAAATTATTGTCTTTGTAACCCCAGCCCCATGGAGGAAAGGGCCATCTGGTAAGAAAGACTTCAGCTAGCAGGCTTGAAGAGTCACATTAAATTATTCACTGCCTTTATAACAAGGTAGAGTTTAATATTCATATACCACAGCTAGAAACTTTAAATGTCTGCTCTAGCCTAAATCCTGAAGTGGCCAGAGAAAATTCTGAACATGTACTAGAATCTAAAGATTCTAGGCTAAAAGAACTAAGTGAAAAGGTCCTCAAGAGATAATTCAGTCAGCCTAGAATGACCCAGAGGATGGGACTCAGATGAAGGAATATCTTAACCTCTGTTACTGTGATTTCTCCCAATTCCACCACAGACAGAAAATGATCATATTTGTGAGAGGGAAGAGGCCCTTGGTCCATGCTTACAATTTCCCAGGGAACAGAGCAGAAGGGACACAAGCAGAGTGGAGTTAAATATTCAATAGAGTCCAAGAGAAATGAGCAATTTGATTTAAGAATGTGGTGAGATTAAAGACTGTGAATGACAGATATTCACAAATAATATGTGTCTGAATCTCAGAGCTGAACTCAGGCCAGGAATCACTAGTAAAAGGTTACAGGAAGACTGAAAAGTATATGAGTTTGCATAGGAATGGTATTTAGAATAAGAGGTGAAGGGATTAATAAAAAACAAAACCTTAGCTTGTACTGCTAAATCTTCTAAATCAGTTGGTAAAAAAAAAATAAAATTATCAGAGTTGATGGATACCCAATTTAATTCTCCTATCCCTTATTTACAAGGAGTCATGGTGGTTTAGGGACTATGCATTTGACACCTAGTGGAAAAGTTGGACTTTAAACCCAGCAATCCCTATCTGCTCTCACAAGGATTTACAGCCTGGGAAACAGTACTGGGCAGTTCAACTCTGTTCTCTAAGCTTGCTTGGAGTAGAAATCAATATGGTGGGTTAATTTATACATAGTAGCTTCTTGCAAATTTTCTACCATAGCTCCACTGGGATTAAGTTTTCAGCAGTAACTTGATAATAATAAATTCTTTACTGACTTCTAACCCTTCCTATGCCACTTTCTCGTGAGGTTTTCTTTGATCAAACTGAATACGGTTTCATGGAAAACCCAAACAAATGTATTAGCAAAGCCTAGTGTGGAATCACTGAAGAAGACATGTCACATTTACACTTCTTTGGCTGTGAGGAGGCAGGGTCTATGAGAATTGGCAGGGAGAATGAGAATTGGGTACCCTTTAAAATATACATATTTCTAATTACAGAAAAGAGGTATTGTAATTATTAATTTAAAAAACCTCACATCACACAAGCCTTGCATCTTTTGTGCTGTATGTCTGTCTGTAGTGTCTTAACCTTTTTCTTTGTAGCATTAAAATTTCTAAATTAAATAATAAGGAAAATGTTATTGAATTCAAAGAAATATCAGAAGGATAAAATAGAATACAATGTATTATTTAATATATTTCTCGTGACATGACAATTGCTTTTAATTTATACTGTCAATGTTTTGATGTACAGTTATTATTACAAAATTACTAATATTGAGGTGAGCAAATTCATACCTTTAAGGAGTCTTAGAGGAAAGCATAAAGGGTCAGAGCACAAAAATTCTTCTTTTATCTTGAATATCATCTACTAATAAACATAGCATTTTAGGCAAGCAACCTAGAGATTTAGTTGCGCTGAATCATTGAGCAAATAAACACTGGGACATAATATATTAGATCACTAGGAACAATACATTTCCCATCATTCCTGGTAAGATTAGTGTTCCACACTTTCCTAAATTTCCTAACCCCATAGTTGTCTCATTCTCATGATTTATATATATATATAGTTACCTAAATATGAAAATCTTGGAAAACTTATGAGGCAGTTTTACTTTTTCTGATAAGGTCACTATGGGTAGGATTAACGTGATGGTAGGAGTTAGTCAATGTGGCTTAATTTAGAGTCCAATCTTATCATACCTGGAAATATATCTGTCGCTGTTGGTAGGTGCCACCTAGCTCTCTCTGGTGCATAGAAACACTGTACAGAGCAGAATGAATCACCCTCTTGACCTGTCATCCTCCCAATTGTTGTTAATATTTGAGTCTATTTTTGAAGCAAATGTGTTGATCCATTTTGTAGAGTATATATCTAATGATGGATGGAACAAAGTTTCCTGAACATTCATTTGCTTATTGACCATGATTTAAAATGAGAAACTGCAGTTGCAAATCTCCACCAGAAAAGATATATTTCAGGGATGTATCCTTTCTCCATAGTTATTCTATGTGCATGCTGAGAAAAACCCAGTCTATATGAAGAAGAAAATGGCATCGGGATTTGACATAGGATCATTAATAATCTGATATATGAAAACAACCCAATCTTGTTTTGCTGACAGCCAAGGGGACTGGAAGCACTTACTGATAAAATACTTCCGTGTGTGTGTGTGTGTGTGTGTGTGTGTTTGTATGTGCTTTGAATGACTTCCAATATGAAGAGTTCACTTTCTGATCGATATCAAACAATGTCCTACTAGTCATAATGTTTAGTGGCTAATCTCTGCAAAATTCCATCATCTATTCCTTCTTTATAGTCAATTCTCAGTCTGGAAACTGCTGAAATCTTTCTCACCATGGATGATTCTGCTGCTGTTTGAAGTACCGGTAACACGGGAGCAAAAACGCCACCTAACTTCTAGCTGCAAAGGAACATAAAAGCCACCACAGTGTATCAAACTGACAGATGAGTGGGGGGACTCTTATATAGTTCAAATAACTAAATAACATAGTTTTCTTTATCTACACAAAGGCTTTGAGGAACTAATTCTAAGTTTTCTGATCTCAAGTGTTGACCTGTGGCTTACGTTTTTTTCAATCTTCCATCAGTTCATACAAGAATAATAACATGAATACATTTCATTCTATCTTCTTGGAAACAGTCCTTTGGGGAATCTACAAGATCTATCATTTCTACATAAATGTGAGAATTAGAAAAAGACATTTTCCTAAGTAGACCTATAAGAAAAAAGTACCATTTTCTGTCGGATAAACCTTGGTGGAACAGTGGGTTAAAGTCTACAAGATTGAATCTAGTGGAAATGGAATGAAAGGCAAAGTTGTCCGCGTGCTCTCTGGGCGCATGGTTGCTGTGTTTCTGTGTGCATATTGACGAGAAGAACACTAAACAACGTGCTGCTCCCCGACTCATAGACCCTCGAAAATGGAGAGAGAGCAAAGGTGCAAGTGTGCACAACTGCCCAGGTCCACTTGACCAGCATCGCCACTCTCAGGATGCTTACTTTGAAAGGTGCAAGCTGCCCTCTCCTGTTCATTATTATTCATGAGGAACATTGTTGTGCTTTGATGAGCGAAGATTCCAAATGGATTTGGTGTTGGAATTGTTCGCATTGAATTTATTTCTCTTTTTTTCTCCTATTTTAAAATCATGAGATATTAACATTTCGATCTGGCTCATGCCCTTAAGGACCAATTTGATTTGATTAATTTTCAAGATAAAACTATGAAACAGTGGCAGGGGCAAAATATGGTCATCTTTTGTGTGATATATGTGTAAAGGTGACCTTTACAGCCATAATTGCAAATAGTTTGGATACACTTATTTCAGTTCAATTGGAACTTGGTTCACTTTTAAGCAATAAGAAAATAGTCGATGATGTGGAGGGCATAAAATTCCTATGCCATGTAGCTGAGAGGAAACACAGAGAGCAGGATGAAGGTTGAACATGACAGTAGGGACAGCATGAAAGTAAAGGAAATCATGGAAAGAACTAGGAGGCAAAAGACATGTATGGAGGTATGAACATAGGCATGTACATATATAAATATATGAATATGTAATGATAGGTCTATGTACATATGTTTAGAGGTTAAGGGTTAAGGTAGCAGACAGACATTGGGTCTCTCCACAAAAACACTATGTTCTAATAGCCTGGCATTCTCTGATCCTCACCTTCCCAACACCATCGCTGAAGACAAAGTGAGTGCATTAGCTAATGTGAAGAAATCTGATGGTGCTGGCTATTACAAGATACACCATCAGGGGTCTTAAACACTTGAAGCTAAACAAGCAGCTAAGCAGGGAAGCAACAAAGTCCACATGGAAGAATGATAACAACCTGCCGTGTGATCAGAAGTTGTGCATGGGATGAGGTATCAGGCATTGGAAGGACCAAAACAAGCAACCATTTTGATGTGAATTAGGTGTTTGGAATGGAGACCCAAAGTCCATCTGGAGACAATTGGACATGTCCTCACAGAAGATCACACAACATTCCTCTAGTTCTTTAACCCTTCTTCCTCCCTCCACCCAACTACCACAACCCAGTTCCCTCTTACAAATTTGGCTAGACAAGACCATGTACACTGCTACAGATAAGAGCTCTTGACACACAGAATCTAGGACAGAAAAGTCCCTTCCTCAGCACCAATACTGAGAGTAGCAGTACTGTGAGGGTACAGGGAAGGTCAGGGGAGAAAGGAGAGAAAGAGTGAAGCAATTGTAATGATGGATGTAACTACCCCTTCCACTTAGGGGGATGAACAACAGAATGAAGGTTGAAGGAAGATAGCAGATGGTGTAAAATGTGAAAATATACATAATTTTTAAATTATTGAAGGATCATGAAGGTGGGAGGGTGGGTGAAAGAGGAGCTGATACCAAGGGCTCAAGTTTGAAGAAAATGTTTGGAAATGATGATAGCAACATGTGTACAAATGTGCTTGACAGCATTAATTAATGGATTATGGTAAGAGCTGTGGGCGTCCCCAATAAAGTGATGTATTAATCACTGACTACTTTTCAGTTAGTAGTTGTGCTTTTATCCTGTGCCCCTGAGGACCAATATGATGAACTCATAACCATCTACCAATTCAAATTATTGTTGCTTTTATTTTTATTGTCAATTCTAAGACCCATTTTTTCCAATTTTACTTGTGAATTTTGTTCTTTTATAACCCTTAGTCTGGCACACACACACACACACACACACACTATAGTCAAGGAGGCTGGTGTCAGCTGCTAAAGAGTCTCTAGAAACAGAGTTAAATGTTAAAGGGATCCTGCCAAGAGAGCAAAAGTGTAGCACACATGGCAGGGTCTTCCCAGAGAAAAGTGCAAAGTAGCCAGATAAATAGACACACATTCGAGAGCAGGAACAGGCACATTGGGCAATTAGAATCTCCTTGGTCATCTCTCATGGCACCTGGCCACCCGAGGGAAGATCGTCAGGTCTGATCGTTGGGAGCTCTCTGCGGGCAGGGGTGACAGAGCAAGAGGATCATGACTCTAAGGATAAGACTGGGACCAGGGCAGGTAAAGATCTACATTGCCTTGGTTCTCTATGGGACCAGAACACGCCACAGCCAGGGATCCCCAATAGCAGGGACAACACTGATTCTTATCATTCATCCTCAATCAGGACCATCCCTTTTGCAGGTTTGCATAAGGATAGCGTGGTGTGTGTGTGTGTGTGTGTGTGTGAATTTACTTTTGTCCTTCCAATTTAGTCTGTTCATTTTCCAGTACTCTAGCACAGCATCTTCTCAGAATAGCACCCAGAGACCACACTGCTGGACAAAGTTGAGAGCCTGAACACACACACAGATATTGCACCCCTGCAACTCACTCTAGCAGTATTTTTTCTAGCCTTCAAACTTACAACTCTTGCCCTTTCTTTTAATAGTACTTTTTAAATATAAATATCTAAAGTTTAACTGCATAGCATATGAACCCATCTTTTAGTTTCACTTTTCTTCTTGTCAAATATTTTCTTACATCTGTACCCTCATAAGATAAAAAGCTGCCATTATTATGATGATTTAAAAATCATTTAGCTAGCAAATACTTGTACCCATTCCTCCATCATTGCAAATGAGGCATTTAGGCATAATCTTCCTTCTTTTAAATGACCATATAATAGTAGCTGATTTCTTCCATTTTTTTTAACCTGTTGCTTTTTTCACACTTCCTCTCCTAAAAGTTCCTCTTCCATTTTTGTCACTTTCCTATCACCTAATATGACACTTTCCTCTAAATCCTAATAAAAACTTTTCACCACCCCTCTACTGCACCGTCTATG
This sequence comes from Nesogale talazaci, assembly GCA_004026705.1. Taxonomy (NCBI): domain Eukaryota; kingdom Metazoa; phylum Chordata; class Mammalia; order Afrosoricida; family Tenrecidae; genus Nesogale; species Nesogale talazaci. Next base: position 64,001 of record PVJH01007190.1, on the reverse strand, counting down.
AGTTAACCACTCCCAATTATCACTCCTAGCAGCGACTCTGCCATGTCAAGGAAACAACAGAAAATATCAGGACACACGCACTCATGCATACACACATGAACACATAGCTTAAGAGAACCAGAAACAAATAACTTATACCAAACAGACTTACTGTAATGATTTAAATTGAACAGGCTATGGATCTACAAGAAAAAAAAATTTAAAAAGAATGATGATTACACTCCTCTAATGGTTGAAGGAAATGTTGAGAGAACATGTGAAGCAATAGAAAATCTGTAACCTCACCAGGGCATGCCAAATGGAAACACAGAATCAGGTACTAAAGTAGCAGCTATAAACAACACTTCAAAGGAAAAGCAACAGGCTATAACAAAACAGAGAAACAGAACTGAAGAGAGGGAAACCAGAATTAGAGAGTGGGAAGACAAATCTATAGATTCCAACCTAAATGAAGAACAAATAGCAAAGAATGAAAAAGAGACTGAGAAAAGCTTGAGAACAATGTTAGATCTAATTGAGAGGAACAGCTCACATTTTAGAGGGATTCCAGAGAAGGAAGATGCAAAAATATCCAAAAAGAAAATAGTCCAAGAGCTCCTGAGAGAGAACTTTCCTCAATGTCTAAAGAAGGAAACTATAATTATTCAGGAAGCAGAAACAACCTCAGCCTACATAGATCCCAAAAGGAAAAAGCCCAAGCATGTTATAGTCAAGATGCCTGTCAATGACAAGGAAAAAATTATAGGAACAACTAGAGAAAAGGTCAATAACATACAAAGGGTCACCAATTAGAATAACCTCAGACTTCTCAGCAGAAACCATGCAGGCAAGAAGACAATGGAATGACATATATGGAGTACTAGAGGAAAAAATTGTCACTAGTATCCTGTATCCAGAAAAATTTTCAATATTATGGTGAAATAAAGTATTCCAAGACAAGGAAAAACTCAAAAAATTCACAAAATCAAGACCAGCACTACAAAAAAAAAATACTCTTTAAAGTACTGTGACTAAAAATCCAACAGCAACAGCAAACCTGAAACCAACATACAAAACAATTCCTCACAAATGCTAACACACACACAAAAAAATAATACCCAATGCAGGAAAGTGACAGAGAAGTGACAAGGAAATTAAACACAATACACACAGAAACACACAACACACATACATAAAACTAAATGACAGTAACAAATACATACATATAAATAATTTCGTTGATTATTAAATGAAGTAATACACCAGTAAAGAGGCAGAATGAATAACAAAACAAAACCTATTAACATGCTGTCTACAAGAAACAAACCTCACAAAAACATGAAGAGATTAAACATGAGAGGCTGAACAAAAACCTATTAAGCAATAAACAACCCAAAGAGAGCAGAAAGAAAAATTCGATCAAGGCTCCTAGCAGGGTCAAAGTATCCTGGGTCCCCATGTTAGTATGCGAAATGGTTGAATCTATAAATGTTCCTTCTTTTTTTTTTAGATTTTTTTAAATTAAAAATCATTTTATTGGGGGTTCGTACATCGTTATTCACAACACATAAATAAACTCTGCCAAGCACCTTCACATGTCCGTTGCTGTCATCATTCTCCAAACAATCACCTTTCCCCTTGAACCTCTGATTTGACTTTTCCATCCTTTCTCCTCTTCCCTGCTCTCCCCTCCCTACCAACCCTCAATGCTTTATACATTATTATTGTTCTGTCATATCTTATACTGCCCGACTTCTGCCCCAACCCACTCCTTCCAATAGCAGCTTATGTGTATATCCTTGCAGTCTCTCTCTACCCCACCTCCTCTCCACCCATCCAGCAGCTCCAATCTCACCACTGGCCTCAAGGGGCTCATCCATCTTGGTTTTCCCATATTTCCAGCTCCCCTTTCTATTAGTGTACCTTTTCCAGTCCATCTGGATTTATAAAGTAGAATTGGGACCATGATGGTTGGGGGGAGGAAGGTTTCAGGAACTAGAGGAAACTTCTTAACTTATAAACTCATGGTTTATTTATCAAGTTGATTTATAGGAGTTTATCAATCTAAATTAGCTACCACCAATTACAGCTGTGATAATAAATTAGCTTTTCTTTTAAACAATATTTCTACTGTGTGCTAGTCTGGGTACACCAGAGAAACTAATTCATAGACATTCACATGTATATAAGAAAGAGGTTTATATACATGAGTAATTGAATATTGAGAAAATGCCCCAGTCCAGATCAAGTCCATAAATCCATACGTTCAATACCAATCTTCAGACTCACAAAACACAGGCAGTGACCCTGAAGGCAGGGAGATCACAGGCCAGTGGGTAGAAAGTCTTGTGGCAGTGGACGCATCTCAGCACTGGCAGGAGTCTCTACTTAGCTTCTCCAGCTTCAGAGGTCTCGTTGCATCAGGGTAGGTCCATGTGGCTTCTCCAGCTCCCAGCAAGTAGTTTCATGTATCTTGTGAGTAAGGTGTCTCCAAGGAACTGAACCAAGAAAGAGAGTGTCTCCTACCTCCAAAGAGCAAAAGCAGGATTTCCCAGAATCCTCAGGAGAAGGTCATGCCCATATAAGCAGCTTCATTGGTTAGGATCCAATTGATAGACTAGACTTCACCCCTTCACTTTTAATCCCCTCAAGTCCCTAATTGACACCAGATTAAGAAGCTACCACATGCTGCCATAGGCCATATGCCCATTGCAAAGTAGTAAAAACATTTTCAAAGATTAGTGTCTAGTTGTTGCCTCGGCCCTGCAGCAAAATGAATTTGAAGGGAGAGGGTTCACAGATGTTACCTTCATGACGGGGGAGATGGTCTCTGACAGAAAGGATATGGGGAAAGGGAATTAAGAGCAAATAGCATGGTTGGTAAATTATTGAAGTTGCCAAATACAAAATGGATGATCTGATCTATAAGCCCACATCTAACTCACAAAAAAGAGTTTAAATAAACACACAAAGTGGAAAATTTAAAAAGCGAACAAGTAAGCCATCTTGGAAAATCTCAGCTTTTACTTATTAAAATGAGTTTATTGAAATCAGGTCTCAGGTATGTTGATTATCTGGGGTGACTATCAATACTGTCAGTTGCTGTCAAGTTGGTCTTGTCTCATGATTTCTGCATGAACCATGAAGGAGCCCCACCAGGCCTTTACCATTTTAATGATAAGTTGGTGACAGGACTATTGTGACCCATAGGGGTTTTATTGCCTGATTCAAATAAACACAACAGAAGAAAGATGTATAAGAATAGATTATCATTTTGTGAATACACATATGCTTTCATGAACTGGGGACATTTGCTTTATCTTTTTCTCATTTTTTTTTCTTTGTCTATGCATTTTTCTCCAAAAATTGAAAGAGATTATACTTAAAGAGATATCAATGCTACATGTGATCACCTTTGTAAAATCACTTTAGCATATGCTGAAAGCAAAGGGTTGGGGTCATGCATATAGTAAATTTTTATGTTCATCTCTGATACCTTAATGGGAAACAAATTTTCTGAATATACTCTGCTCTTTATTTTTACTATCATGCATTTTAAAAATTCCTTTTCTATAGTTAATACCTCTTGCTTTGCACCAAGCAATTGCCTTTTCTAGAATCAATATAGATGCTTCCTTGTGCATTTTAATTTAAATGAGTGCTGGCTAAGTGACATTAAGTTTTAATTAATTGAATGCAATATTCAGATATAACTAAATAGTTGAATGATACCTGAGCAGAAAAGAAGCAATACATTTCTGTGTAGTAATTTTCAGGCCATTATTTCTAAGATATGCAATATGATATCTAAATTGTATAAAATTATTAACATACAGTACTAAGCATGCAAAATATTTAAAAAGCACAATAAAAAGTTCATGTAGAAAACTGCAAACTTTGTTTCCCAAGGAAACACTCATTTAACAACAATTATGACACAACACATTCATCATGTTTTCTTAATTTATGCATATTATATTTAGCATGTTTTGATAAGTGTCTGGAATGTGCAAAGAGATGGAACATAATAGCTTTATTTACTTTCAACTTCTAAGAATTTTTGAATATTTTTATAAACATCTGACTACAAAATTTCAAAATGCAATTTTTCTGTAAATATTGATGACATAGGGCTGACATCATATAATAGTCCCCTATAGAAGAAGATAGGGAGAAAGGTGAGGCTATTTCCCTAAAGAATTAGTCTCAAAAATCCATAGGGGCAACTCTACTCCCTGCTATAGTGTCATTATAAGTTAGAATTAACTCGATAGTAACTGAGTTTGAATTTTGGATTTTGGTCATGAAAGAAGAAACGAAGCAAATAATCCAAATGGAACATTTCAAGAGGTAGCTCAGAAAGACAGAGTAAAATATGGTGAAGTAACCTGGAGTTGGAAAACCAAAAAAATAGAACATGCTCAGAATCATTCACCTGAAAGAGTTGAATAAAAATGCAAACCATAAAGTACAACATGGAAAGACTCTATAGGCAAAATACTTAATGCTACAGGAAGCATCAGAATAAGAAAGAAAGGACAAAGTCCTTTACAAAGTCATTGCACTGGAAAGAAATGGCCAAAGTTTAACAACAATCCCAGTAGGCACCATATGACCAAGAACCATTGGTATTAGAGGACAAAATCTAAGAAACTCTGAAGATCTCGGTGAGAAACAAGTCTCTGAAAATAGACTGGATACCAACTGAAATATCTCCACAAACTAAGCACCGACCCTGAAGAGATTGGACATAGACATTTACCCCAAACTTATGCCTACTGCAAAGAAAGGTGACCAATAGGATTTATAAATTGTCGAATAACATTATCAATATCACATGCAAGTAAATGTTCCTGAAGATAATTTTTAAAAATGGCTCCAAAAGGACATCAACAGGAAGCCCACAGAAATTCAAGTCAGATTCAGAAGAGAAAATGGAGCAAAGGATTCCATTGCTAATATCAAGGAGTTCTTAGAGGAAGTCAGAGAATACTAGAAGATGTTTGCCCATGTTTCATCGACTATGTGAAGGAATCTAGCTGTGTCGGTACAGCTAACTATGGATACCATTGTAAATAACTGCCATTTCAGAGCATTAACTGTACTCAGCTCAAATAGAGGTAGTTGTTCACATACAATGAGACTACTGAGAATGGTTGAAGATCCTGAATGATGCTTGGTGGGGTTGTATGCTTTCACCATATTAGTCAGTCTGTATACTGACCAAATAATCTCAGAAACTGGGCATGGTGATGAAAATAACAACATTGAGATTAGAGTAAGATTTAATAACAGCCTGTGATATGCAGATGTCACAACCTTGCTTGCTGAAAGCAAAGGAGATTTGAAACATTGACTGACTAAGCTCACAGAATGCAGTCTTGAATATGAATTGCACTTCAGTAAGACATAAGATCCTCACAACTAGACAAATAAATGACAGTATAACTGGATGACAAACTGGGATCTATAGAGAAGCAAAAACAGTGATGCTGATATCTAGCTGAAGAGCAACAAAGAGCACATAGAAGAAGCACAGCAGCCTGTGTGATCATGAAGTGTTCATGAATGAGGGGGAATGCAAAGTGGAGCCCAAAGTCAGTCTCTAGGTAATTGGGCATCCCTTTACAGAAGGTCACAAGGAATAGACAAACTAGTCAGTGTTTAGTATAGCACTGATGAAAACATACAACTTTTCTTCTTTAATGCTTCCTCCTCCCCACTATCATGACCCAAATTCTACTTTACAAATCTGGCTAGAACAGAACATGTCCACAGGTACAGATAAGAGCTGGAAACAAAGGGAATCCAGGACAGATAAACCCTTCAAGACCAATATTGAGAGTAGCCATACCAGGAGGGGAAGGGGACAGTGAGAAAAGAAAAGGGGAACTAGTAATAATGATCTACATATCCCCCTCTCGTGGGGATGAACAAAAGAAAAGTGGATGAAGAGAGACATGAGTCAGTGTAAGACATGGAGAAAAAAAATCTGTAAATTATCAAGGTTTCATGAAAAAGCAAGACTGAGGAAGTGAGGGAGGAAATGAGGGCTCAAGTAAAAAGAAAATGTTTTGAGAATTATGATGGCAACAAATGTACAAAGGTCCTTGATATCATGTATGCATGTATGTATTGTTGTAAGAGTTGGCATTCCAAGATGCGCATCTTCCTGACATGATCACTGAAAACAAATGTGTGCATAAGTAAATGTGGTGAAGAAAGCTGATGGTGGCCAGCTATCAAAAGATTTAGTGTCTGGGGTCTTAAGGACTTGAAAGTAAACAAGGAACCATCCCCCTCAGAAGCAACGAAGCCCATATGGAAGAAGCACACCAACCTGTATGACCACAAAGTACCAAAGGGGTCCAGTATCAGGCATCAAAGAACTAAAAATTATATTATTATAAATGATGAGGAGTACAGATCGGGAACCCAAAGCCCATTAATAAGTGAAGTGACGTCCTTTTATAGAGGGGATGCATCGAGGAGATGAGCCAGTCAAGGTACAGTGTAGTAACAATGAAATAGGCTACTTTTCTCTAGTTCTCAAATGCTTCCTTCCACCCACTATCATGGTCCCAATTCTACCAGACAAATCCAGCTAGACCAGGGGATGTACACTGGAGGTGAAAACATGAGGAATTTAGGATAGATGATCCCTCAGGACTAGTGGTGGGAGTGGTGATACTGGATGGTGGGGAGATGGTGGAATAAAAAGGGGGAACCAATTTCAGGGATCTTCATATAGCCTCCTTTCCAGGGTATGGACAGCAGGGAAGTAAGTGAAGGGGCACATTGGATATTATATGATATGAAAAGGTAGTAACAATTTGTAAATTATTAAGGGTTCATGGGGGACAGAGAGGGAGTAGGGAAGGGAAATATGGGGAGCTGGTACTAGGGGCCTAGATTGAGGGAGGACATTTTGAGAGTTATGCTGGCAACAAGTGTGCAAATGTGTCCTACACACCATTAATGTATGCATGGATTGTGATGGGAGTTGTATGAGCCCCCAACAAAATGATTTCTAAAAAAAAAGGAGGAGAAAAGAAGAGCTTATACCACGGGCTCAGATAGAAACATTTGGGAATGAAGTTCGCAACATGTGTACAAATATGCTTGACACAAATGATATGTTGAATGTTATAAGAGCTGTTAGAACCCCCAATAAAATCATTGGGGAAAAAAAAGAGTGGTATGACTCTTCCCCATAAAATTATTTTAAAAAACAATGATGCTTTTTTATGTGTATATATGGAAAATTTGATGTTAAAAATTTACTCTCACAGTTATAGAAATGGTCAAGTCCAGGTCCAGCCAGATCCCAAGTCCATGGGTCTTATGTTAGACTGGAAGCTTAGCATAACTCTTATAACTACAGTGGCTAAGAAACCAAAGATTTATAGTCAGTTGAATACAATTGTACCAGAACGAGCTTGTAGCAGCTGACATGAGTGGATCAAACATCAGTAGGTCAACTATAAACCTCTGAAAACTCCCATCAATGGCAGGAAATACCCAGGTAATTGGCTAAAGCCTAAACAACCAAAAGCCAAGGAGAGAGATACAGGATTCACACCCAGAAAAAAATCAAGCGGGCTTTCTTCCAACAGTCCATTGATATTGAGAGCAGAAATTAGTCTAGTGACAATTGATACATCAGGGTTGTGGTCTGAATAAGTGTGCTACTTGTCACCCTAAGGCTTTCACACTACGGAGCATGACTACTACTTGGTGGTGATTACGTTGTATTTGTGTTTAAGGCACAAGAAGTTATAAAGACTCCATTGCCAAGTCATGGAGACTTCTTTACCAGCCACACTGACACAAAACCTTAAGGATCACAATGTACAACAGAGGAAGTTGTCAACGATTTCATTTCACTGGATCCACAATCAAAGTCCATGAAAGCAGCCTTCAGCAAACAAGACCATGGAATTTATTGAGTAAATATGATGCAAAGGATCTCTTTACAGTATTGAAATGACAAGATGTTCTTTACAGACTAAGGTGCCTCTTGCCACAAAATTCTGTCCCCAATACTCTGGGCCAAAAATAAGATTTAAAAAGCCTACACAACTCATGTTTGAATGTTGAACTTGTAAAGCAAAAAAGCAAACTCTTAGATAAAAATTTCCTTTCTATTCTAACCTTGTCAAAAAAGACTTCAAAATAACCTTAGATAATTTTTATGACTGATGGTAGAAATATCACCTCTCATTCTCTTCTCATATCAGATCTGTTCTTCACTGAGGGGCCTGTATAATTCCAAGGTCACTCACAGAGTCCACAAAAAGACAACTTCTTGCTGGGCCTGTAGGATCCTTCTTCTCAGAACAGACATGGAAAAAGGAAATGACAAAGACCCAGAGAATGATTTGGTTCCATGAGTGGGCAATCTTTAAAGGCCTTGAAAATGAAAGCTTGGTTTTCTCCAATAAATGGAAACATGAATTCTACATGAAAAGGCCTATTACTCCTAAGTAAGGATAGTGTCAAAGCAGGGTTTTGTAGCGTGTGGAAAAAAGGAATGGGATATATGTTTTTTCAATCTGAAAAAATACTTCTTATCCACGCTTGAAATTTCCTTTTAATTTACAACTCTTCAGTAACTAGTACTTCCCTTGGTGTTACCTCTACCATAGCTATCCTTTGCAACTACAGTCCTTATTCTGGAACTTTTCTTATTATCATATCCATGTCTGATTACTGTCCTATGACACTTATAAAGAATTAAGTACTTTCTGAAAAATAATTTTTCTTGAGACTGAAAGTATAGAGAGTAAATGAGCCATCTATTTCAGGAAAACTAGTTATTAGTGACCTACTCTCTTGACACAATAAAATACTTCTCTTTTCAAAGCTGATGGTGGAATGGCAGGAAACACCTTGCAAGAAAACATGTATAGATGTGATGAACGCTATGGAAAATGTGTCTATTTGATATTAAAACAGTAATTTCCCTAGAATGTGAAGGCTTGTTCCTATGGGACCGGCATTGCTACAGATCGATCCTACCTCCCACTCCCTGCATTAGAGCTGATTGTGACTCACAGTAATCTAGAAGGCAGGGTGGGACTGTCTCGTGTGCTGTCTGAAGCTTTAAATCCTTATAAGAGTGGACAGCCTCGTCTTTGCCCAATGAGTGGCCGATGGATTCAAACCACTGACTCCTGCTCAGCTGCCCAGTGCAAAGCCCATGATTCCACAAGATTATGTGATAATTTTAAGACTACAAATGATAATAATGGTGAATTAAATGACTCAAAATGTGTCTTGATATCCCACTTGCTTCTTACTCTGTGATCACTAATCGCACAAACCTCATGTTTCAAAAATGTGAGTTGAAGACTCTCCTTCAACCAGAAGAGCTACTGAAATTTCTCTCTAACACTAACCTCTCAGTTTCAATTTCTTTTTCTTATGCCTTTAAAAGCGCATTGCTAAAAATGTATCTGCCTCTAAGCCTAAACAAGTGCTTCTTATTGTGAGTGAAGGAAGATTCTGATCATTTATGGTTGCATCAACCATCCTTTAAGCTCTGGCTAAGACTTTACATCCTGCTGATTTAATGTCAGTTCACTGCTTTTGGTATCCTGGAATTATCAGGTTGACTTGAAAGCCTGTTGCCTTTGAGTCAATTTCAACTTAGCATGACCCTATAGGACAGCATCCAATTCAAGGCTATAATCTTGGTGGAAGCGCACTGCCACTTCTTTCTCCCACAGAGCAGCTGTTGCATTTGTATCAATGACCTTTCCATTAGCAGCTGAGTGATTAGGCATGACACTCCCAGGATTCCTCCTTGTGACTTTTGTCACAGCCCCTATTTAGTGCTCTATTATCTTGACCTTTTTTACTAGAAGAATGCTGACTCCTTTCTTTGGACTTCTGCATAACCTTGTAGAAGGGGCTAAGTGCTTGGAATCATGTTCTTGAAGGCAGCAGTAGCACTTATTTTGCTTTTAAAAGCAAGCGTTGAGAACTGAGGAGCCAAGTAAGTAATCAAGCCTTAATTAAGCTCACTTCAGAAAATTTAGGCAAATGTAGGGTCACTATGTGTTCTGAAACAAGTGTGGTCATGTCCATGTAAGCAAAAGCAAGATGGCATACTTTAAATCAGTACGTTGTATAAAATATCAAACTATGACACATCCTGAAAAATTTGAAACATGACTCCTGTTCTCCACTAGTAATTTAGTTATTGAGGAGACTCGGACTGATGACCTGTGGCAGTCATGTGCTAATGTTAATTTTATGATTGAAATGTAGGGGTGGAGTCTAGCCTGTTAATCTGGAGACAGCCATTGAGTAGCCAATGAGGCCTCTGTGTGGGCATGGCTTTCTCCTGAGACTTCTGGGAAATCTTGTGATATTTCCATAATGAAGATGAGAAGCTATCTTCCCAGTTGTTGGGAGTTAATGTCAGAGACAATTAATCATGGACAAGACAAGATGGCAGCATCTGAGGAGCCAGAGAATTCACACGACTTTGCCCTGATGGAGCCAGACCTCTGAAGCTGGAGAGGCTATGTGTAGACCTCTGCCAGCGATGAGTTGCTTCTGCCACCACTGGATGCTGTTGATGGACCCTGAGCCCTGGAAACGAGGAGCCATGGGGAGACTCCTGCCAGTGCCAGAATTCTGCACCCACTGACCTGTAACTTTGTGAGTCAGAAGGAGACATTATAGACTGCTATCGGGCATATGGGCTAATATCGGACTTATGACTTCAAACTGGACTGGGTTGGGATCATTTCTCAGTGTTCTATTCATTTTGTATATAAACCCTTTCCTTATATCCATATGGATGTCTATGAAATTTGTTCCTCTAGTCTACCTGGACTAACACAAGAGCTGAGTGTTTTCAGTAAGATTCACTTATGAACTTAGTTGTATCCTTGAGAGATGGCAGATTCAGTGAAAGAGTCATGGCTAGAAAAGAATTAGGTCAACAGTCAAAGAAAACTCTTTCCCAGAGATATAAAAATCTGACTTAATTATCATGCTATTTCATCATGTGGACAATACAGAGCAGGCAGATTATATTATAAGAAAAACTGAGAAGTTTGGTCCTAGGGAGCATACAGAAGGAGTTAAGACAAAACCTCGCAGAAAGGATCGTCACTTAACACAAGCCTCTGGGATTTCTACACCCACACTCCATATGAGGATGAGCTGCAACCCCAACCAACAGTCCATACAAAGGAAGAGATAAATGACCATGTAGAGACATATAGTAAAGAGGAATGATTACAGCTAAGAACTTACCTTGACTAGCTATCAATAAAGAAAGTCCTATACAAGTAGTTTTAAAAGGCAGGACCCCCTCAATAAAGTCTGATTCCTTAAAAGCATCATATTAAAAGAAATTGTGAACATATATGAAAATCTAAAATAGCACTGATGTTAATACCACTGAAACAGAAAATAATAATGAGCCTCTAGTTTTCAAAGGGAAAGCACAAGCTATAACTAAATGTATGATATTTAAATGCCCTGGAATCCAGGAGGAGGTAATAAAAGTTAAAATGTTCTCATAATATTGTATTTTGGGAGGGGAAGCAAATATAAGTAGATATGATCTCTGTTGGATTGTCCTAGAATGGTAAAAAATGCCGACAGCATACACAATATTGCAAATTAAAAGAGAAATACATAGAATGAATAAGGCTCGATAAACCCATAAAAACACAAGCAGATACTAACAGCAAAGGAGAAAATATAAATTTATTTCAAATATTTACTACATAATCACTAAAGGCACTACTACCATAAAAGACATAAGCTTTTAAAATCATATACACTGAACTATAATATTACAAAGCATATCAGGAAAACATTTATAGAAAATCACAAAAACATTTACCAATATTTTCATATACATTTATAATTCTTGTTCATGCAACAATAATGTATTTCAGACTATAGACTAGTTAAAATATTCAATATTTCTATCCAATTGATCAATATACAAGGACCGCTTTACCTACAAATTATATAACAAACATTCATGCCATTATCACGGGGGATTTTTTTAAATTGAGATCCTATTTGACAAAAAAAATATGTCTCAATAAATATCAAAGAATTAGTATCACCCAGATCCAATATTCAGAGTCAAGCTTCTCAATACCTTCTCCATTTTGATGGGCCCTAAAGCCAGAGCCCAGACAAACAGCCTCAGTGGAAGTCAGAGACTTGGTCTGTTCAGTATCCTTAGGGCTGGCTGCACTAATATGCAGAGGTGTCTTGAGTTGCTCCTCTCAAAGGTCCTTGCTTCCAGATGCAAGGACCTGATCTTCCATGGATTCTATCATTGGTAACAAAGAAAGTAGACTTAAAGAGGGGAGAGGTAGCACTGGGGTTCTGAGGATAGCTGGCCGCTCTAAACCTGGAGGACCAGGAAGCAAACTGCCAGCTTGGGATGGGACGCTGGAGCAGGTGTTCGCTGATGCTCACCAAGTGTCAGTGAAATCTGCTTTCCACCCCTTTAGTGGGTGTGTAAGCGAAGGTGGGGGAAGAGGGTGCTAGGAGCCATGGAGCCCAGGGATCAGGTCAGGGATGCTGAAGGGAAAGAGATCAGGCTGGGAAGGGTGGGAGTCTGGGAGGTGAGTGGACAAGGATCCTGTGGGGGATGCTGGGAGGTGGGGCCTAGACATTCAGCAGATAGAATATGTTGTCACCATACTGAGACTTCATCAAGAATAACTCCATCTACCTGACTACCCTGGACAACATGTGCTGTGGCCTCCACCTACCTGGCCTTCTCAGCCACAGAAGCCCTACTCACCTGGCCAGGTGTTGGTGAACATTGCTAAAAAGCATAGTAACAAACCGCAAGAGCAGGAGATGAAACCCCATCATGTGTGAGATCCCCTGTGGACCACCTGCTCAGCCTGTTCTGGTAGTGCCCCCTCTGCCCATTATCTGGTGACCTTCAAGCCTGAGAATGAGGTTCCCATCAGTTTTGAGGAGACACAGCCCCACCCCCACCCCCCACCCCTGGAGGCACCTGGGCCCAATTTCTGGGACTGGGACCATCAGCTGATGACTGCCTGCTTTTCAGAGTCCTAGGCAACAGGGAGGGGCTTCCTAAGTGCGATCATTTATGAGGGGTCAGGATGTTGTCAGAGGGGAAGGCCAGTGGCTGTCCCTAAAGCACACTGGAAATGACCACAGAGAAAGAGGAAGCATGGGGGTGGGAAGTTGTGGTAGTTACATGCTCAGTTGTCAACTAGCGAAGGGGTGGAGTCAATCGGTCAATTGGGTTATAGCTTGATGAGTTCATTTGGAGGCACTATGGAGATAAATAGGTCAGGGGAGGCCAGATACAGACAGAGACTCTCGCTTTCATATTCCTGTTGACCAGCCACAGGGAGCTGTGCTGATGGCAAACACAGCGTTGGAGCTGGAGGAGCTACAGCGCTAAGATTCTTCCACCATCACTGGAGCCATAATACCTTCCACACACTGGCCTGTGATCTTCCTGCATTTGGCACCATTGCCTGTGCTGTGTGAGGCTGAAGTGAAATTTACAGATTGGTATCAGACACATGGCCTAATATTGGACTTATGTACTTGATCTGGACTGGGCTGGAATGTTTTGTCAGTAGTCAATTGCTCTTGTATGTGAAGCTCTTTCTTATACACATGTCTAGGAATTGCTTTCTCTAGTCTACCCAGGTTAACACAAGTGGTTTACTATTTTTCAGAAGTTCTAATTATTTCCTCACTTGGTTCAGTGCTATCAAGAAAAGAGACCTCTTCCCCCAAATTGGGGTTCTTCACAGAGCCCTTCCATCTACTATTCTTAGACACTAGTGAACCTATGATGTTGAACCTATGATGTTGTCTATGGACTTTGGAGTGGAAGATAAAAAATGTCAATATGCACCAAGCAAATTCCAAGCTATACTACAAACAAGCTTGTATGTATTTAGGGTTATTATTTGGAATAGATAGCAGGAATTTACATCTTAATCTACATTATACAGACTCCTTACTTCAAGTAAGGAATACTTGAAGTTTTTTGATATAAGACCAGCAGACAGACAGTAGTCTACATGTTTTATACCTTATATACATAATAATAGTACCTAATTAGTCTCATCAATTTTATACTGCCTGGAAAATTCTCTATTTGCCTGAAGCATGTTAAACACACATAAATGTTTCATTTAGACAGCAGTCTCCCAAATTGTATCATAGCCTTCCCTTGGGGCACTGGGGCTGCTCAGGGATAGCTACCTTGCCTACAATTGGGGAGGGTTGAAAAAGATAATAAAAATCAGAAAATCCACTTGCACATGTTTCATTTCTAGTCTGAAAAGGTCGTAGACAAAATACATTTGAGAACTTCTGACTTAGAGTATCTTCAACTAGTTCATTATTTTCCACATAAATCAAGCTTTTCAAAATTGCTTTCAGAAGATAAGACATAATAGAGAAATAGTCAAATCTATTGTCTTATTCAAATTATTTTTGGTTTATTTATGAAAATAATTTCATGTCATATGTAGAAAATTTAAGAATTCAATACCCAATTCCACCCAAATATAGTACTTAAATAAATCCAAATCACCACTGGAAAAACTTATCGATTGCTATGTCTACATTTATATTAGTGACATTGTTGTTTATACTAATACATTAGCCTACTAACTTAGCTAGTATGAGTAAATAAGAAGTTAGAGAAGCCATGTGGAGATCCATGCCAGTGCTGAGATGGTTCCATTGCAACTGGATTCACAAGATTTTGCACCCACTGACCTGGGATCTTCCTGCATTTGGGGACATTGCTTGTGTTTTGCGAGTCTTAACAGAACTTTTCAGATTGGTATAGGACATATGGGCCAATATCAGACTTAAGGACTTAATCTCGATGGGGCTGGGATGTTTGCTTAGCATACTATTCCTATTTATATAAAGCTTTTTCTTATTCATCGATGAGTCTTCCTCTATATGTTTTTCTAGTCTACCCAAACGAACACAGGGCTGTTCAAGGGGGAGGAACTGAGGTGGAGTAGGGCGGGAGTTCACAAGGACAGGCAGATGCAGTGAGGGTCTGCAGCAGGACAGGCTGAGGTGGAGTTAGAGAAACTGCAGAAGGAAGAGGTTGAGGTGGCATTTGGAGAACTCAAGATGAAAGTCAAGTTGGAAAACAGCTGTGTGTGTGTGTGTGTGTGTGTGTGTGTGTTGGGGGGGTCAGACTGAGATGACATGGGGAGTCCCTTGTGTGAAGGAAACTGCGGTTGGGGTGGGGTGGGGCACAGGGATGAGAGGGAGGAGCCTTGAGGTACAGTGTGGAGGAAACTGAAACTGAAAGAGGGTGCTTGGGGTGGGGGGAGAGACTGAGGTGGAGTAGGGTGCTGTGCAGGGAAGAGAGGCGGAGATGGAGGCCGATTGCATAGGAGAGAGACTGAGGTGATTTGGGGTGGGGAGTCTCAGAAGGAAGAGACAGGTGGACGGGGCAGGGATCAACATGCAATTAGGTTGAGTTGGGGGGCCAGAGAGAGAGACTGAGGCAGTGTAGCGGACCTTGACTGAGAGAAACTCAGGCACAAGTGTGAAAATAACAGAGAGGAGACTGAGGTGGAATATAGTAGAGTGGAGTGGAGGGGGATGAAATGCCCTGTCCTCAGAGATGGAGGCAGTTTAGCAGAGTTCACTGGAAAGCGTGGTCTGCCATGGAGTCATGGAGGACGTGGGGAGAACCTCTCAGAGGACATTAGAGGCAGTTGAGCCTCTAATATTTCATTACCTATATGAATGTGCCTTTGTGTATCCGTCCACCCACTCAGGCAATCTGGATACTTTGATTTGGGGCCATTTTGACCAGACTCTCTATAAAATTTCTATGCAGGATATTGGTGTGCATATCAGTTTTCATCTTGTTCTGAGGACACACCCAGAAGCACGATTGCTGGGTTACGTGGTGAGGCTATGCTGATATTTAGCTTTATAAGAAAGAAACTACTAGACCATTCCCCAAGACTGTAGCATTCTAAATTCCAACCAGCAATTAATGAGCCCTCTACAGCCTCTGGTGTCTCAGATTTGGATATTAACCATTCTAATAGGATGCCTAACAGGTAGTGACTGGCCCCACCATTGATGTGTCCTGGAGTCTCTCTGTTTTAAGTAGTTAATCCATGATGATAGGCATCTTTTAAAAATATTTTCTTTATTTCCCCCCTATATATATATTTTCTTTATTTCCCCCCTATATATTGTGTGTATCTCTTTTGTGTGTGTGTTTGTGTGTGGGGGGGTTATTCACTCATGCACTCACTCATACACCCATTTCTTTATTTGAAAACCATCTTTGCTGACTTGCCATGAAGTCACATGGTGAACTGGGTTCTGATCCATACAAGTGATGTCCTTGTGTAAGAGGAGGAAAGACTCCAAGTGGGACTGACAGACAGCATGTGAAGAAAGAGGCAGACTGAAGGGATGGAGGGTGGAGGTGGAGAGTGGGATGCGGGTTCTAGACGGGATGGGATACATGCTGATCTGGGAGATTTCTAGGGTCAGAGCGACTTTCCTCAGAAGGGGCTCTTCCAAAACCAGAGTCCACCATCCCCTTCTAGATTTAAAGACAAATTTGTAGCATAACTGAATGATCATTTGCTTGTTACAGTGCATAGATTTTGACATTTAGCAAGATGATTTTTAGTGCTGTGGGTAAGAGAGTTCTGTTTTCTTTAGAAAAAAGTTTAATATTTGACACCTTAATTCCATTAGGCATATCTGTTAACAATGAATTAAATCTTCATAATACAAATGGATAAAACTTTAATTGAGCTGTGATTTGCATAAAATGGCAAACATGTATTTTCAGTGTGTAATTCAGTGTATTTTGGTACACACAAAAGAGGGCTGCTAGAAATTTATTTTAAAATCCCATTATCTTTCAACTTTTAATTCCATGCCTTCATGTTTTTTTAAGCCTCATTGTGTGTGCATCCGTGTTCACTAATTTGTTAAAAATATAGAACATTTTCTCACTCCGTCTACCTTTTTCTTCTTTTGCAATCATTTTTCCAACAAATACTACCTCCAAAGAAAGGATAATCTGTTATTTTCTGCTGTGGATTAGTTTTAAGGTTTCATACTATATTCAATTATGTAGGAAGAATTATTTTATGCTTGGATCATTTGTTCAGCATAATTATTTAGAAAAATGCACATGTGGCATGTATCAGCTTTTTCTTTTCTTTTTAACCATGGAGTAAATTTTCAAGGTGCAGATTTACGAGAATGTTATTCATTAACCTATCTATGGACTTGGAGCTTATTTCTACTTTTGGCTCTTATGAATAACTTTTATAGACATCTTTTCTAAAGCCTTTTTATTTTATGTGCAAGCAAGTCTCAGAATTATTGTTATTGGGATTCTAGTTTATACATGTACAGGTTTAGAAGTGTATCTGGTATATCTCCTTCATCTGAGGCTAAGCATTTTTAATGCTATTGATGAAAAATATCTTTAATTTTAATAAAGGCCAGTTTATCATTTATTTATCTGATCCATTGACCAAATTCAGTCTATCTTTAAAATTTTATTTCATTGTAAATTTTTGGATATGCTGCTGTAGGTTTCTAAATGTATATAACATTTTAGCTTTTATACTTGTGCACATTTTCCTTCTCAATTTAGTTTTGTGTATTTTGCCATATAATGGCCAACATTAACATTGTATATGTGTATGCAATTGTTAAAACACCACTTTTTGAAAGGTGGTTTTTCTCATTAATTTAGCCTAGTCATTTTAAAAATTATTTTAACCATTTTCACCCATTCTAATGATCAAGGAATTCCTCTACACTAAATATATAGCTCAACTTAAGTAAGATTGATTTCTACCCAATATGGTGTCTTCCAATTTGTGAACAGAGTGGACCTTTCTATTCAGTTTTATCTTCTTTGATTTGTAATTTTCAGAGTAGTACAAATTTTACACATTTTTGATTGTTTAATCTAAAACCCTAAAAAGAAACTCATTGCTGTCAAGTTGATTCTGATGGAAGCTAACTCTCCAGGACAGAATGGAACATCCCCGTAGGCTTTTCAAGACTGTAATCTTTTTGAACGCAGACATATTTCACCCCGGTAGCATATGGTGAATTCAAACCATGCACTTAGTGAACACAGCTGGGTATTTTAACCACTGCATCATTGGCCAACCCTATGGTTAAATCTAACCCAGATGATGTGTGAAAAATTTGAAAAGTAATGAAACTTTTCCATGCACTTTTGAAGCCCCCTCAAAATATCTTTACATTGTCCTTGATTCTTGAAATGCTACCAAATTTACATGATTTATATTTTCATGTGTATCATTTTATGATGATGAATATGAATTTGATGTAGTGAATCATCTCATCTATAAGTAATGAGTTTACTGGAATGCAGGCAGTATCCAGTTTATAAATGGGACCTTCCTTTAATGTTTCTTTATGTCTAATTTCTGGGTAAGTTGGAAGAGGCATATGGTTTTTATTTAGCACGACTTTAGTGGAGGAAAGTTGATCTGGCAGGGTAGTGGTGTGATCATGTAGCCACCAGCAACTCCATGGGAGATAGACTGGGCTTTCTGCTTCCCTAAGGAGTTAAGGTCTCAGAAACCCCCTGGGAGTCTCTGTGACTCTGCATTGATTCTAGGGCTGTAAGTTTGGATTTTGGGCAGGAGGAAAACTAGAAGACATGGTGCCATAGGCTTACATGTGAGACTGTTAAATCTGAGGTCAACAGTTCAAATCTAACAGCCCACCCACTGCTCCATAGGAGAAAGAGGAGGTGGACTGAAATAGTAAGCTCTGTCTCAGAAACTCCATGGGACAATTCTACTCTGTCCTTTAGGATTACGCTTGAATCAATTTGTTGGAATAGATTTGATGGCAGTGGATACAGTGCTGTTTCCTTTGGTTTATAGTGCAAGAGGAGACCTGGAAGAGCATAAGAATAAGCACTTCATCCTTAACTGAAAGACCACAGTTCAAACTCAAGCTTTTCCACAGAAAAAATATCATCTATTTTTTATTGAAAAATTATAGCGTCAAAAGCCATAAGGAGCTGTTTTACTCTGTCCTGTAAAGTGAATGGGGGAAAGATATTCCTTTTTTACTCATTCATATGTGACAATGGTAATTTGTGTTAGTTGCTCTGTTTTTATTTAGGTTTAGCTACAGGTTTATATATTTTATAAATCATTCCAAGGATTGTCCGTTGGTTTCACAAATCTTCTCTGTGGTTTTTCCTGTTTTTATTTAAAATGACTTCCTCTCATCTTTATTATTCCTTCTTTTCCTTTTTCAGAATGATCATATTCTTCTTTTCCCTAGTTTCTTAAGATGTTTGCATACATTATTGATGTAAGATTTTCATTGGTTCACAACATAAGAGGAGGAACTCCCAAGCCCAGAATTGCATAGGCTGAGCAGAGCTTTCATGGCATGCATGTTTCCTGCGAGGTGGACATTGAGCAACTCACTCTGACTTAGAGCACACAGTGGGTACCCTGGGGAGGTTCTCTCTGGTCACAGTAAATATTTTTTCATAAAAGCAGTTGTACTCAAGCCTCATTTTTTACAAGGCTGATTTAAATGAAAGCATGGCTGTCCCCCAAATGGTTATGATGTTGGACACCAATTCTAAGGACAGTGCTATGAGAACAAGTCAAATGCATGAGTGGTTTTCTTGTTTCAGAAAAGATGAAATCTTGATTGAGGACAAACCTCCTTATGGATTGTTGTCAACTTCTTGAACAGCTGAAAATGTCAACTTGGAGTTCTGGAGTTTGTTCTACCAGATCAGATTGTTAAATCTAGCTTTCTATTTATTTAGAGGTTCTTAAAAGATTGCACAGCTGTGTGCAACAAAAAAGGCCTATTTGTGGCAGATGGGGGACTCTTTTTTGCCATCATGACAATGCCCCTGCTCACACAGCCATCTCGGTGCACCAATGTGGGGCAAAAATTAACCTGCCTCTCTTGCCCAACGCACTTGACTCACCTGAGTTTGCTCTGTGTGAATTCCTTGTGTCTTTGTGAAGGAAGAGGGATATGGGGTATGAAAGGACAGCAATTTGACAATGTACAAGAGGTGTGGTGCAGTTGAGTTTGAAAAGTGCTTCCAAGGAAGGAATCACAGATTTGACAAATGTATTCAGTGTAATGGAGAGTACTTTGAAGGTGATAAGGTTGCTTTGTATATAAAAAAAATTACATACATAGCTTTGAAAGAAATATTCTGATACCCCCTCGTAAGGACTTATTCCTATAAACCTCACTAGCAGCAGTACCACCATTTCCCACTTAGGTTTCCTTGGAATGAATTGTGTCATATGTCCATCTACCAACTATTGCTAATAAATGAATAAGAAATGATCATAATGGAATTATTAAGATTTCTATGACTTTTATAAGGAGACCACAATTCATAAATATATGATTGGGGTATCCTGGAACATGTTCAATGAACAGCATGAGTAATATAACCAGAGAAGAAAGATCAAGATTAGATATTATAAATTATTTGTCACAGAAAGCTTTTTCTAGTGCTTTTAAAAAGAAAATAACCACAGCACAACTATTTACATGTAAATTATTTCTTTGAAATTCTTTAATTATGTATATATAGCTTTAAAGGTCATTTGTGTATTTACTTAAGATACATTTACAGGTAATAAGTAAAGTGACCAAGATTTTATTCCAGTGTTCTTCACTTATTAGTAAAGCTAGTTAACTAAGTAAATATATTTCTTTACAGAAAGTTGATACGGTTGTAATAATAAAGGAAAAAGGGAAATGAAGACTCTAATTTGCTCCATAGTCTAGTCATTTACTTATCTTAAGTAGGATTATTTGTAAAACTATGCTATACCATTGTATAGATTAAATGCGATATATTTCTCATTCAATGACATTAAGGAAAAGGTACAGAACTTAGGGGATTCAAGTACAATAACATAAAAAAATCAAAAGTTATATATAATGTAAAATTAAGTCTAACTTATTCCTTACCTTAAAGTAATAGAATCTGAAAGAAACTGTAGTATTAAAAAATATTTACTATGTGAAAAGAATTCATCCCTGCTACAAAATAGAACTAAATATTTATGTAATATCCATCTCCATGAAATTTAATAACCCCCCCCCCTTCCCTTGTGAAACCTGTTTTGAGTTAATTTTCTTTCCAGGTGAGATATATTGCAATTTGAAAATAGAAAATGTATCTTTGATTTCCACTGTCACTGTAGTAATTTGAAAACTGAGAGTATTAGATATCTCTAAGAGAGCTAATAGAAGAGTCTCAGAATGAATTTTGGCAAGAAGAAGGCTTCAAACTGTGTTTGTGTCTGCTCCGTGTTGCCATTATAAGATGCATGCAGAGGAAGCGGAAATGACAACATGTGAGTACAGCATGACACAGAGGATGCACATTCAAGCATATACCAAAGTGCCTTATCATGAAGACACCTGTTGCAGTACACTACTTTTAAGGTTTCAAGAGTGGATTGTCAGTTCTTTCAGTCACGCTTTCTCTTGATGGGTTCAGCCTCCTGCTTAGTAGTCCAGCATTTAAACATTCATTCCACCCTGACCCTTCTCTAACTACTATAAATACTCACACTCAGTTTTAATCAGACTTGAGCTTGATTTCATGAAACAACTATTTACGAACTCTAGGAAATTAAAAAAAGGGAATCTGTATAATACCCCATACTCTTAAGAATTTCTCAGACTTTTGAGTACATAATCTCATTCATAATCCCATTATTAATAACAGAGAGTAATGGTGGAGTAGTGGATAACCTGTTGGGTTGTTAGCAACAAGACCAGCAGGTGCTTCACAGGAGAAACTTGAGGCTTTCTTCTCTTGTAAAGAGTTACTGTTTCACAAACCCACAGGGGCGTTCTGCTGTCTTCTATAGAGGTGCTGTGATAGGTAGGTCTGTTGTGTTAACCTGGTCAATGAGAATGTGAGGGATTAATGAGGTCACAGTTTGATTGGAGGGCAAAGAGATAAAGGACTTGGTAAGGATCGATCTCTCTCTCTCTCTCTCTCTCTCTCTCTCTCTCTCCCTCCCTCTCTCTCTTTCCCTTTGGTGATTGGACCAGCATGCAGCTGCTAATTATCTGCCTCAACTCATGAGTTACACTATCTGTGGGACTGTCATCCTCTGGATCATGTCACTAGAGCTTGAGGTTCCTTCGAGAGCTGCTTCACCTTGCTGCTGGTGTGTACATCACTTGAGCTAGGGACTGTCAGACCTTGACTGTTGGTGACCTGCCCTAGTGTTTGCCATCTGTGGCCAGACTGCCTTGCTTGCTGTATGGAAGACTCAGCAGTCTGCTTTCTTGACCTTGGACCCAGCAGCCCCTGTGATTTCAAACCCTTCCAGTGTATTAACTGTCTCAGGAAGTGACTTGAACTGAACCCTCTGTATTACTGTATGGGGTAATTCACTGTTATATTCCTTTGTGCTCTACATCTCTATACCTAATCTGTCTACCTATATAAAATCATATGTTTCCTGGTTTTGTTTCTCTGGAGAACCCTGTCTAACACATTTACTATGAGTCAAAATTGACGAGATGGCATGCTGGCTTTGGTTTTTGGTTTGAAAAGCTAGAAAAGAAAAACCCTCAAATCCAAGTCATTATTAATATTACAAAAGTTTTGAATGGCTTCTAAGCTAACCACCACATTTTTCTGGAATAAAGAGAAGTATTTTATTGCAAGGCATACTCAAATACATAGGAATACAATATGAAAAATAGTTTTGTCTATTAATTCCGCCTTCCAAAAGGTCATTTTCATACCTCAGTAACAAGTTTTCTCCCCTTATGCTGTAATAAGAGTGAACTAGTTTGCCAGGCTTCATAACCCCTTTTTTAAATGTAATTCCATATCCATTCACTCCCACCCAGTCCTAGCAACTGTAGCAGAGTTTCTTAACATGGCTCTTCTGCACAAGGCTGTGTAACTCCCACAAACAGATTGGCTGGACTATGTAAATAGGGAATCCATAACCCTAATAGAAAAGATACCACCCCCTGACTATAATGATGACTCATCCTTGAAGCAGCAGTAGAGAGAGAAACAGGGAGGACCATAGAAGAGAACCTCCAAGATCTCTGACTGAAATGGCAGAAGCCACCAGACCACCAGCACCAGAGACTCAGAGCAGCAGTCCTGAGATGATAGGGCTCTTCTTCCTCACATGGCACAGACTATGGTCCTGTGGAACAGTACAGGAAGGCCTGCCTACCTGGACCATAGAGGGAAATGCCAAGGAGACATGTGGCAGAGAGCATGAAGACTGAACGGAAATTTAGCTGTTGGCTGAGGAGACTAATGGCTATATTCTTGTTCTCTGTCAATCTTGACTTAAAGTAATTATTAATTTACCTAATAACACCACTTGACTTCAGATTGTGTTTGAGTTCTGTGTGGCCAGGGTAACTTATTATTGACCCCAGCATAACAGTAGAATGGCCTGGGAGGACAATTGGTGTCAAAATAAGAAGTGTGGACCACAGAAGCTTATCTGACCCCTGTATCATGGCAAGAGGAGAGCCAGAATAGGTTAGATATGCCCACATCCATGGTCATTGTGTTAGTCCAGGTGGACTAAAGAAACAAATTCATAGACACGCATATACAGGAAAAGTTTATATACAAGAGGAATGGAACATTGAGAAAGCATCCCCACCCATTCCAGGCCAAGGTCATAAGTCTGATATTAGCCCATATATCCAATACTAGTCTATAAAGTCTTCTTGTGACTCACGAAGCACGTGCAGTGACACCAGGACAATCACAGGCCAGTGGGTGCAGAATCTTGTGTGTCCAGTGACAGTAGAAGCAGTAGAAGTATCCTGGTGCTGGGAGGCGTCTCCGCATGGCTCCTTGTTTCCAGGGTTCAAAGTCCATCAGCAGGATCCAGTGGCAATAGAAGCATCTCAGCATTGATAGGAGTCTCCCCATGGCCTCCGAAGCATCTGAGTGCTGACAGGTGTCTACATACGGCTTCTCCTGCCCCAGAGGTTTGGTTTCATCAGGGTAAGCCAATGTGGCTTCTCTTCCAACTCTTCTCATCTCTAGGACCTAGGGTCTATGCCATACTGCCATGCTGTCTTGACAGTAGACCGTCTCCAAGAGATTGAGTCAAATCTCTTCCCTTCAATTTGGAAATGCTGCTAAACTCCCCAGAATTCTCAGGAGAAAGTGATGTCCACTCAGAGGCCTCATTGGCTATCCTCAGATTGGTAAGCTAGATTCCATCCATACTCTCCCAGGGTTGTAATTGACACAGATGAGTGACTGTCACAATCCTTTATCACAGTGACCCAAAAGGTTTCCGAGACGAAAAAGCTCCTTACAGGAGTAAAGAACCTCACCTTTCTTCTGTAGAACAACTAGTGGGCTTGTCCCAGGTTGTCAAGAAATAATTGTCCTTCGTTAGCAAAGGTTTTAAGAGTAAAATTACATTTTTATTTTAATCTAAAAAGATCTAATTTGAAGAATTAAACTGTAATTATCTTGAAATCTAGAATACTGAAGTTGTTAAATGTCAGCTTGAAGATATATGAAAAGTGTAGGGGTGGAGATTAACTTGCCAATCCAGTCACAGCCTGATAGTGACTCCTTATGGCCGTTGCTTTCTCATAAGGAGGGTTATGGGAGCCTCCTCCTCTCTCTCTGCTTTCACCTGCCTGTTGACAACCCATGCTCAGACCTGCCCGAGCTCTGGGGACGTGTCCACAGTCATGGGATTCACAGGAACTTGCACCCACCGCCATGTGATCTTCCTGCAGGTTACATCACAGCAGGTGACTATGAGTGTCTGAAGAGGGACTCATGAACTAGTTGGACCGGGATGGCATGTTTCATTAATGCAGAATCACATTTTGACACATAAGCTCTTTCTTCCACATATGAGTGTCACTGAATTTGCTAACCCAAACACCTTGATCAGAATTCCTTTTCCTTTAACCATGGATACAATTCTGAAATGTTACAGTAGAAACCAACACCTTGGGCCCTGTGCAGCACAACAAAGAATCCAAAATAATATTAGGAAAATTGTATGACTATAATGAGTATTAGAACTCCGTAGTAGACGCTGATTTAAAATTCTGTTTTTGTTTTTGTTCGATTTCTTTCCTTAGATTAAAAAGAAGAGTCCTTGATTTCCATCTCTTAAAATCTAGCTGAACTTCACTATTGGTAAAATGAATACTAAAGGTTTTCAACATATAGAGGCTCTGCTAGATGGTGCCTGGTTATTTTCCAAGGAATGATGCCCAGAAATGGCATTCTCCAATCATTTACAAAGTCTAATTACAAATTTCCAAAGACAACAGAGGGAAAGAGTTTAGGCCATGTAAGGTGAAAGTGCCTATTTTTCAGGAGGCATTTTAAAGATACCAGGAAGTTCATGAGGATGAAGCAAAGAAGAAGATCTGAGAGCAGCCAGGAACCGTGGGTGAGATGTTCTCAGAGAGTCTGGGGAACATTGTGTCTATTCTAATATCGTTTTGGACACTTTGTGCTATGAGCTAGAGGATTAGTCTGGGTAGACTGAGAAACAAATGAATTAACTATCTCATGTGCATAAGAGAGAGTTTTATATGAAGGGTCATTGTAAATTAAGAAAGAGTCTCCACATAGTCCAGTCCAAGCTCATAAACCCCGTGTTAGCCCATATGTCTGATACCAATATATAAAGTCCTCTTCAGACTCAGGAAACACGTGTAATGATGCTGAATGCAGCATGATCACAGGACAGAGGGTAGAAAGCCTTTGGATCTAGGGGTGTGGTGAACATCTCAGCATGGGCAGGGGTCTCTACATGGCTTCTGAGATTCAGATGTCTGATTGCATCAGGGTAGGTTCATGTAGCTTCTCCAGGTCCCAGGGCCTACTGTCATATGTCTTGTCAATCGAGTATCTCTCAGTGAGTAAGGAGAGAGAGAGAGAGAGAGAGAGAGAGAGAGAGAGAGAGAGAGGTGTCCTGCCTCCAAGGAGGAAATAATTCTCAGCAGAAGGTCATGCCCACACAGGGGCCTCATTGGCTATAACCCAATTGGCAGACTATACTCCACCCCTTTACTCTTAATCCTCTTAAGTCCCAAATTGACACCAGATTTTGTAACTACCAAAACTAGCAAAAGAATTTTGGAAAAATTAGAATCTTCTATTCCAGAAGTCATAATTGTTGAAATCTAATTTACTATGAGCTGTGACAATGGCTATATTTTCTTCTGTGGTACTGTCAGGTGAGAGAAAAATAGTCTGTTACTGTCAGATGGTAGGTACTTCTTTAAAATAACCACCCATATTGAGGTCATAGTTCATTGAAGAAAGAAATATATTTTTTAAAATATTATGATCTATAATACTTTTGCAAGTTTTGCTGAAACAGTAATTTTCAACAGTACTGGCCTATTGAAATCACCTCAATCAAATGAAGTCTGCATTCTGCTTCCATTGAAATTGGGTGAGGTTCAGGTCTCAATCAATTTTAACCTTTCTTAGACGGTTCTAGTTTATAGCCAATATTAAAATACAACACATCAAATTCTACTATTAGCTGGCCAGTTGACAGATTGAAATCTCCCCCAGGGGAAAATCAGAAGACTAGACAAATGTGGTGGTGCATGTGCATGTGTACGTGCATATTTCCTATACTACAGAGATGAGTTTCTATGAGAGCACCTGGAGGAGCCGATAAGGGACATTTCTTGTTTTGTTGTTAGACATATTCAAATGAGATGTAACTGCTTTTTAAAGTTTTGTATGTGCCTGCCTAAAATAAAAATATTGGTCTCTTCCTATCTGTACCAGAGGAGAATGAGGGAAACAAATGGCTCTAGGATACGTACAGTTTACAGAACTAATGATCCAGACAAGATACAACCTTTGCTACCCTGAGACCAGAACTAGATATTGTTCCGTTACCATTAAGTACAGTTCTGGTCAGGGAAACAATAAAAATCTGGTTATAATAGGTGAAAAATGTAGAATAAAATTGTCTTTATAAAAATCCTACAAGCCAACTTAGTATGTGTTTTAAAAGAGACTCCCAGGAGAGGCTTCCATTCTACATGAAAGGTGTTTTTTTGGTTTTTGTTTTCTAAGGTGTCCCCAACCCTTCTCCATCTAGTAAGCCTTGTCACTTTTTTGTGAATTTGAATTTTGTTCTATATTTTTTTCTCTTATGAAGCGAGCCAGACTTTTTTTTTTTTTTTTTTTTTTTTTACCAAAAGCAAAGACAAAATGGCAAAGAGGGGCCGGAAAAGTGGAGGGCCAGAAATGGGAAACACGAAGTAGACATGGGGAAAGTTCTAACACAGTGAGGAGATAGCAACCAATGTTATAGAATACATTGTGTATAAATTAATAAATGATTTAATGGTAAACCAATTTGATATGTAAACTTTCACCTAAGACAATGACATTTTTTTGTTTTTAAATATATTTAACATCTCTACACACAGGCTATAATTATAAAAATGAAGAAATGCTTAGAAAAAACTAAATTTAATGTAAATCTTCTAGAGAACATTCAGAAGAATTTGGAAAATAAAGTATAATAATTCAAAAATTCTCATAAGCTTATTAAAACTATATTTTAGTTATATAGCATGTACAACCATAACTCAGTAATCAACATTTCAAGCTCTCTCAGTCCTTTAAAGAAATGTCCATTGTTCACCTTGCTGTTAACTGATTAAAATTAACACAAGGATGGAGTGCCAAGGATATGCTTTGGGGCCAGGGTATTGGCACCCCATCCGACTGAACCAGGGGTCATTCTAGGAGGTCAACTACAGACCTTGAACTTTATAAAGGTTTTTATATTGCTATTATTTTTATCATTCTGTCACATATAGTATAGTACATTGAGGGGGTTTCTTGCTGTTGTTATCATTGTTTTATTTGCTTAAGTTGATCCATTTTAGGAGACTTTTCTTGTACCTATTGCTACCTCTACAGGTCTATCTAGACAAGATAGACTGGACAAAGAGGTTGGAGCTGAAAATGACAGGACTGATGGTTCCAGGGTAGGGGACATTGAAGAGGGGGAGGAGAGGGAAAGGTGGTGATGTCGACCAGCCCAGGAAAAAGGGAATAACAATTGATACAAATGCAGAGACAAGGTAGGTGAGAAAAGGCCAATAGAGATTGATTAAGACTAATGTAACAGAGAAAAAATACTGAAACCCAAATGGAGAGTGAGCATGATAGTGGGACAAGAGGGAAGCAAATGGAAATAGAGGAAGGAACTGCGGGATAATGGGCATTTATAGAGGCTCAAATACAGGTATGTACATAGGGGCATATATTTATAAGTGAGGATGGGGAAAGAGATTAATGTGTATACTTATAGGGTTAGTAGTAGGACAACAGATGGGCATTGGACCTCCACTCAAGTATCTCCTTGGTTCAAGAACACTTTGTTCTATTAAATTGTCATTTCAAGATGCTCACCTTTCAGACATGATCACTGAAAACAAATGTGTGCATAAGCAAAGGTGGCAAAGAAAGTTGATGGTGGCCAGCTATCAAAAGATGGAGCATCTGGGGACTTAAAGGCTTGAAAGTAAACAAGCAGCCATCTAGCTCAGAAGCAACAAAGCCCACATGGAAGAAGGACACTAGCATGTGGAATCATGAGGTGTCAAAGGGATGAGATATCAGGCTTCAAGAACTAAAAAACATAACATTGCATGCTCACTTTCCTGATATGATCACTGGGGACAAATGTGTGCATAAGGAAATGTAGTGAAGAAAGCTGATGGTGCCTGGCTACCAAAAGATATAGCATCTGGGGTCTTAAAGGCTTGAGTAAACAAGCGGTCATTCAGCTCAGAAGCAATAAAGCCCACACGGACGAAGCACACCAGCCTGTGTGATCATGAGATGGTGAAGGGATCCGGTGTCGGGCATCAATGAGCTAAAATTATATTATTATTAATGAGGGGGAGTACAGATTGGGGACCTGAAGCCCATCAATAGGTGAGGTGACATCCTTTTGCAGAGGGGTTACAAGGAGGAGATGAGCCAGTTAAGATACAGGGTAGGAGCTATGAAATATGCAACCGTCCTCTAGTTCCCATGCTGCCTCCCACCCACTATCATGACCCCAATTCTACCACATAAATCCAGCTAGACCAGGAGATATACAGTGAAGTTGGAAACATGGGAAACTTAGGATAGATGATCCATCAAGATTAGTAATAGGAGTGGTGATACCAGGACGGTGGAGGGGTGGAGGAATAGAAAGGGACAACCAACTTCAGGGATCTACACGTAGCCTCCTCTCTGGGACATGCACAACAGGGCAGTGAGTGTTGGGACACATTGTACGGTGTACAGGATGAAAAAAATAATCTGTTAATTATGAAGGGTTCAAGGGCAAGGACGGTAGGAAGGGTAATATAGGGAGCTGATAATGGGGGCCTGGAAGGAGGGAGAATGTTTTGAGAGTGATGATGGCAATGGGTGTGCAAAAGTGGCCTGCATACAACTGATGTTGTTAGGGATTGTGATGGGAGCTGTATGGGACCCCAATAAAAATGATTCATTAGAAAAAAAGTTGTAGTAGCTGTAAGAGCCCCCAATAAAATTATTTAAAAAAAATTAACACAAGGAAATCAAAGAGAGAGACAAATGAATGGACAACAAGGGAAGGTACAGCATGATATGTGAAACTTATGACTTGAGACATAGACTTTTAAAGGAAGAAAGGACTCAGTTCTTTAGAGTTGAAATGAAAGATTTCTCAGAGAAAGTGAGAATTAACTGGAAGCAGGTTTGTAGGGATCCATGTTATGAAGGACATTCGTGGCCAGGATGACAGACTGAGCAGAGGCTCAATGGGGAGACAGCACAAAGCCTACTGAGGGAACAATGGGAAGTTGAGTTCCCTCAGTGCACAATGTTCATTTAGTGGCGATAAGATGGCACACACAGTTTCTAGAGGCACTAGTCATCTAACTCACAGGGGAGGGAGGGTGCCATTGAAGATCGTTTGTCTGTTGTGTGAGCAGATAATTGAGCCTTGAAGATATTTCATGGAAGTGAGAGGTTAGGAATATTAATCTGACATTGATAATGGACAGATTATAAAATGGTAGGCTCATCATTCATCAAAAATGTATGAATAGTAGGGCAAATGCTAGAGGTAAGCACGTAGCCTTACCTCAGGCTTATGGTTATAGACAGGAAGACATAGCTTTAAGCAATTAAGAAAGTTACCCCAGAAAATTTTTTGAGATACAG
The DNA here is from genome assembly GCA_004026705.1 of Nesogale talazaci. Lineage (NCBI taxonomy): Eukaryota > Metazoa > Chordata > Mammalia > Afrosoricida > Tenrecidae > Nesogale > Nesogale talazaci. The sequence goes on along the minus strand of PVJH01007190.1, from coordinate 33,715 downwards.
TTGCATAAAATATGACCGAGGCTTAAAGGTTCCAATGACCAATTCAGTGCATGTGTATAGCATATTAGAAGAATAAATTTGATGCCAAGAAGGACTATGAATGAAATCTTGAAAGATGATTATGCATTATTTAGATTATCCCTATTAACAGCCCAGAATGCATCTGTAGTCTGTTTTACTACATTTGCATCACAATTGACATCCTTACACTATGTGCTTCCTGTTCTACAGCTGTCCATTAGCCTCCAGGCAGACATTCTAACCATCCTTTCCCTTGTCATCCTTAGCCTCTGGCCAAAACACAGATATCTCTGTTAAACACAGTGAAAGGTACAAAGAAAAGGACTCCAAGCCCAGGCAGAGGAATCATTAAAAGCTCAGAGAAATGAAAATATACATAGACTTACCTTACTTAGGAAACTGCTCTCACAAAGAAAGAAAGCATATTTGAGGAAAAGACTGAAAAACAAGGGATACAATTACTCTTCACTTTTATATACTTTGGGGTTTCTATTTCATCCTATGCATTTTCTAACTATTACATATTTTAAAAGAGGAGACTCAATTGGTCGAGTGTTTCAAAAAAAAAATTCCAAGACAAGAATTTGATGAATAGACCAGAAGAGTACAAACTCCAAATGAAATGGCCTTTGTTGTTCATTGCAATACTGGAGCTGGAGAGGAAAAGACAAAGTATTATGAGGAGACAGGAACACTTATCCAAGACAAAGTAAGCACTAGAATGATAACCAAGCCATAATGTCTGGCCTTGAGATTCACAGGCAGGGCAGCATGAAGCTAAGTTGTGATGGAAAAAATGAGAGAATGCAGATTGTGACTTATGATGATGTTGTGTTACACCCAGCAGAATGCATGCTTGAGAAAGGTTTATGGACTCCTCTGAGGAATTTTTTGAAAACATTTCAATTTTATCTCATTCATGCATACAAATGAAATCCTGCAGGGTGTTCAATTGAAGGTGCCAAAAAATATCCATTCGAGTCTGTATCCCAAAATAATCAAGTTAACATAAATAGAGTAAAGTAAAAGACAGCAAAGGTGCCAGCGACATTTTTCTTTAGACCTCTGTCTTTAGTATAAGGAAGGATAGGAAAGCCTTTCTTCATGATGTATTGCTGCAAGATGAATGCAGCGAGCAATGGCCATGACACTAATGACTTTACCTGGGTCACAACTTGGCCTCTACAGACACTATAATCACAAGTGCTGAGTTTGTGCACAGGCCAAATAGAGAAGTTTCATGTTTTGGATCAGAGCATCCTGAGAATAATAATAATAAATTGTAAGTCCAAATTGTAGAAGAAACTCAGTCATCTGTAAATAATGCTATAATGTGGCATCATGATAAATGGAGAAAAGATTGAAGTTGTCAAGGTATTCGTTTGGCTCAGATCCACAAGCAATTGTCACAGATGCAGCAGTCAAGTGATCAAATAACACAATGCATGGGTGAAGCTACTGAATAGGAACAATTTAAAGTGTTAAAAAGCAAAGAGGTTGTTTTCAGGTTGTATTAAAGTGAGCCTGGCTCAAGGCATAGTACTTTCAGTCATCTCGTATACATGGAGGACTGGGAAAGTGAATAAGCAAGAATGGAGAAGAATTGATGCATTCAATTATGGTGCTGTTGAAGAAAACTTGAAAATGCCACAGACTGCCAGAAAAATAAACAAATCTGTGTTGTAAGAGGCATAGGTAGAAGGCTCCTTAGAAACAAGAATGGGGAGAATTATCTCAGGAACTTTGGACATGGTATGAGGGGAGTTCAATCCCTGGACAAGGACCTAGTGCTTGGTAAAATAGAGGGTGAGTAATAAAGAGGAAGTCCCATAAAGAGATGCAGTGACACACTGGCTTCAACAATGTGCTGGAACACAGGAACAATTGAGAAGATGGCACCAGGCCAAACAGTGAGTGGTTCTGTTGGGTACAGGGCCGCTATGGGTCCAAGCTGACTTGATAGCACCTCACAGAAGCCCACATTCATCTGTAACCATTAGATGTGGGAGACGGTTTCTCAATGATCTATTTCTTCTCTAATTGATACTCTATGACTTTCCACCTCTTCATTTGATTTTCTGAAACACTCAACACAGTTTTACTTTTATTCAAAGGTTTTCATGTCTTTAAGATAAGTCACATAGCAGTATATCCACAAGAAAATGCCAGAGTTTAAGCCAGATTTATGCTGGAAGAAGGCATGAAACACATTTTTCTGGTGACAACAGATGAACGGTGGTTGAAATGGTGGAGAATTCTAGCGGGAAGATTTTTTGTGTTTTATTGATGATTCAAAGACATTCAAATGTGTGTCTCATAGCAAATTATGAATAAAGTTACAAAAATGGAAATTCCAGAAAAGTTAATAGAGCTCAAGTAGAATCTGTACATGGACCAAGACGCAATCCCGACAGAATAAGGAGAAAGGAGCTAATGTCAGAGAAAGTGTGTGGGAGGATACTATCCTTTCACTTTATTCATTCAGCAAGCATGCTGAGCAAGCAAACTGAAAAGATGGATGATAATCATCTAAAGGAGAATGTGTCACCAGCTTTGGGAAACGCATATTAAAGGTCTTCATTATGCCAGGACATACTCTTGTTTCCTTAGAAGGAAGACAGTTTTAAACTTACTGTTGGAGGTAAGACATAGCAAAGAGAAAACACAACATGTAAACTAATAAGTAGCAAACATAATGATAAATTCCTGAAGGTGTCAAGAATTTCATTTTACTTGACTCCATAACCAGTGCCCATACAAGCTAAAAATTATATAGCTAAAAATGAGGAGGAGTACAGTTTGGGAACCCAAAGCCCAGCAATAGGTAAACTGACATCCCCTTACGGAGGGGTCACAGGGAGGATTTGAGTCAGTCAAGGTGCAGTGAGGCAACAGTGAGTTATGCAACTTTCCTCTAGTTCTTAAATGCTTCTTCCCCTCCCATTAGCATGATCCTAATTCTACCTTACAAATACAGTTAGACCAGAGGATGTACACTGGTATGGATAGGAGCCGGAAACATGGGGAATTTAGGACAGATGAATTCTTCAGGACCAGTGGTGAGAGTGGTGATGCTGGGAGGGTGGAAGGAAGTTGGAGTGGAAAGGGAGAACCAACTGCAGCGTTCTACATATAACCTTCTCCCTGGGATATGCACAACAGGGAAATGGGTAAAGGGACACATTGGACAGTGTATGATATGAAAAAGTAATGACAATTTGTAAATTGTTAAGGGTTCAGGGAGAAGGGGAGTAGAGAGAGAGGGGAAATATGCGGAGCTGATATCGGAGGCCTAAGTAGAAGGAGAATGCTTTGAGAATGATGATGGCAACAAATGTGCAAATGTGGTCTGCATACAATTGATGTATATATTGATCATGAGTTGTATGAGCCCCCAATAAAATGATTTATTTAAAAAAGAGCTGATGGATATTTCTGTCTAAGATTGATTATAATAATCATGAATTAATTAAATGAAAAATCATTTTCAGCTATGATAAATACCAATATTGATTATAATATCCCATATAATTTTTGTAGTTTCTGTTTTGTGGCTGACTGTTTTCAGTTCCTCCTGAAATTTAAATGAACTTGTTAAATTGCAGATACAAAAATCAAAACCTGGTTTATGTAATAAAAAAAAATCCAAAAACATATAACCTTGGTTAATCTGCTACAAAAAAAAATCTCTTTAATGTATTATAAAGCAAAGATGTCACTTTAAGGACCACGGTGCTCCTAATTCAAGCCCTGATATTTTCAGTGAAAAGTCATGCTATCATGAAAAGCCATGAGATTTTCATGATGCATGCATGTGAAGGCTGGACTAGGACTATGGAAGACTAGAGGAAAATTGATACATTTGAATTATGGCATAGGTGAAGCATATTAAATATACTGTGGGTTGCCAGAGAAAGCAACCAATCTATTAGGGAAGATTACAGATAGAATGCTATTGGGCAGTAAGGATGATGCGCTTTTGAGAACATTGTATGGGGGCTACATCTGACCTTCTCTGACCATACAAAACACAAGGAAAGTACAACTGCCTACTAGCCCAAGATCAATTGCTACAAGGCAGACATGCCTCCACCTTCCATCCTTCTTTACCCATTGTGACATCAACTCTTCCTCCTAGGAGTCTATTCATCAATTGGGTTTGATTATTAATTACATTGACCACACAAGACTCACAAACAATATTCACTATTAAGAGGTTTATAATGAAGCTTATAGTTTATGGTGAGTCTACAATTCTCTTTGCAACACCTCTTCTTCACCAGGCTGCCAGTCATGTCTCTCTGGTACTTGGCCTCTGCTTTGTTCCTTTGACCAGGGAGCCTGGATCTCTGCCTCACGGGCCTGATTTTGCTCCTGTGCTCTGCCTTGTGGTCACAGGACAGCTCTTCTTGTTCTGATCTCATGCGCTCCCTGCTGACGCTGTCCGTGTTTTTACTGGTTCTGCCACTTACTTCAGATAGGGGTCACTTTTGTGCTCCCATGGTGGTCGTTCTTCAGCTGGATTATTTTTCTTTCTGTTTTTGAGTTAGCTTACTTCGCCCAGTAGAACAAAAAAAAAATCATAACCAATCCCCTCTAGTAATATGTCTCACACTCTCACTCCTAATCATTTGGTGGGAATTAGGTAGACATGGATAGAATGGTTTTACAGAGTACGTGCACTTCACTATGGACTTTACAGGAGTAATGTGAGCATGCTTTCCCTTAAGGACCAGTAGTCCCTAGAGAAAGACATCATGCTTGGTAAAATAGAGGGTTTGAGAAAGCGAAGAAGTCCATCCATTGTATGGATTCACACAGTGGCCACAACAATGGGTTCAGACACAGAAAAAACAAACAAACACAAACACAAAGATAGCACAGGATTTGGCAGTGTTTTAGTTGCTATACATAGAGCTGACTCAAAGGCATGTAAAAACAACAGATTTTCATTGATTCATGTGCTGGATACACTTACAGATTCATAAGTAATCATTTATATTGAGAATTATTTCTATTGTGTACAAGAAAATGGAAGCTCTCAGAGGCTGAATGTCCCTCAAATCACAGAGCTGCAGAAAGGTGTGCTCAGAATTTGAAGCAGTCACTCTCATTCTAGAGTTTTCTCTCTTAAGTGCTAATCTCTGTCAAATAGTTTTTCTGAACACAATGTGTGGTTGGCCCGGCATAGTATGTGTCAGATACGGGACATGTTTTGAACAGACAGAGGCTACTTCACCCCCTAAAATTTACAAACAGAATGTGTTACTATTGCTAAAAGAATGCACTTGAAAATTTCAAATATTTGATCTGATGCATTCTAAAACTTTTTCATTCCAATACAAGTAAGATCATTTAGGGAAAAAAAGAGCTGTTAACAATGTTCTTTATAATGGAAAAATGATGAAGCTTGGATGAGAGTAATCTTAGAGTGGTGACGCAAGATTGAAACAACTTTAATGATATAGAATATATATGGGCAATAGAAAAAAACACAATAGAAAATAAGAAGCAAAAGAATTTTAAAACTTCAGACTGTACGGGAAACCCCCTATTTTTCACAGCTTCTGAACTAATTGCAGAGAAAAGGCATATCTAAAAGCAATAGAAGAACTTAAATGTCTCCTCTAATCTTCAATGTTGTTTAATTTTGGCAGTACTATGATCTTCTTTATTGTGACTCTGCAGACCACATTTTGCATTTCCCCAAGCAATTTCAGTGTGAACATTTGAGTAAGCACCATATAAAATAAAATATATGAGCCATTTCTAGTCACTTCACACTGTAGTTCAAGTCTGGCCATGGCATCTATTTATATATTTTTTCCTAACATCTTATAACAAATCATTTCCTCTGGCCCTATTCCCTTTCTCCACCTCTCTCCCTTATAGAACCTCAGAGAATAAAGTGACCCCGGCAGTTTGAGGTTTCCACTTTTATGTTCAAGATAAAATGTTCAATCTTTATATCCATACTTTAGTCATTCATGCATTTCTGACTTGACAAGTTATCAGCCTTTGACCGGGCATGCTATACTTCAGGAGAGAAGCCCTATGGCAGTCAAAGGTCTCACACTTGAGATGAAAGGTCCTTCCATACCTTTATCTTTTTGCGTCATTCATTCCTTGTTCAAGGTTTCTCTGCCCCATAGAGCTCAAAAAATGGGTGCCACCTTGGATGACTGAAGAAAGAGGAAGAAAGTCTATACTACCAAATACGAATTAAAGGAAGGCAGGCCAGTGCTCACAGACCACACAGATCCCAGGCCATACCATCAAATCGATTCCAACCCATAGTGACTCTACAAGATGGAGTAGACTGAGTTTGTGATTAGCAATCTGATGTTTAAACCCACCGTGCCATCCACCAGTGCTTCACACTAGCTGTGTTGTTGTTGCTGCGGTTGCTGCTGCTGCTGTTGTTGTTAGGTTAAGTGCCACCCTGACAGTTCTGACCTATAATGAACTGTACATTCACCTGTACAAAATAATGAAGCACTGCCTAGTCTTGGGCCTTCTAAATGATTCTTATGTTTGAGTCCCTGGTTGCAGACACTATCAATCCACCTCATTAGAGTTCTTCCTTTTTCTGACACCCTTATACATTATCATGAATGATGTCCTTCTTCAGAGACCTGTCACTCTTGATAATATGTCTAAATTCCATTCTCACTTCAAGGCATATTCTCGCTGTACTTCCTCTAAATCAGATTTCTTTGTTCTTCGGCCAATCCAAGTTTCTCTCAATGTTCTTCAGCAGCTCTGTAATTCAAAGGATTCTATTCTTCTCCAGAATATTGATGAAACATAGTGTGCAGCAGAAAGCCGGGGGGAAAGAGACAACTCTTAAGGAGATGGGTTGAACATAGTGCCTGCAACAAGAAACTCAGCAAATCAATTATGAGGATTGCATGGAAGAGGGAAGTGTCTGGACCTCCTTTCGTTATGGTCAGATGTGAGTCTGGGTCATTTCCTCAGAACTTAAAAGCATCAGTAAACAATTTGATTGCACTTTGGATTCTTCTATATATTTTCTAACTACAAAGTTAGTAATCGATGGTTTCTAAATTGCAAATGAAGGGCAGAGAAACAATAGAATTCTTTTTAAAATAATTTTATTGGGGGCTCTTACAGCTACTACAACATTCAGTACATCATTTCTTTCAAGCACATTTGCACACATGTTGCCACATATATTTCCAAACATTTTCCACTTGAGCTCTTTGTACAAGCTCCTCTTTAAAAAACAAAAACAAAAACAAAAAAACTTCCCTTCCCCCCCCCCTTTTTTAATGAATCATTTTATTGGGGGCCCATACAACTCCCATCACAATCCCTAACAACATCAGTTGTATGCAGGCCACTTTTACACACCCATTGCCATCATCACTCTCAAAACATTCTCCCTCCCTCCAGGCCCCCATTATCAGCTCCCTATACGACCCTTCCTCCCCCCTTCCCCTTGAACCCTTAGTAATTTACAAATTACTGATGGTGCCCAGCTACCAAAAGATATAGCGTCTGTGGTCTTAAAGGCTTGAGTAAACAAGCGGCCATTCAGCTCAGAAGCAATAAAGCCCATATGGAAGAAGCACACCAGCCTGTGTGATAATGAGATGGTGAAGGGATCTGGTATCAGGCATCAATGAGCTAAAATTATATTATTATTAATGAGGGGGAGTACAGATTGGGGACCCAAAACCCAACAATAGGTGAGGTGACATCCTTTTGCAGAGAAGTTACAAGGAGGAAATGAGCCAGTTAAGATACAGGGTAAGAGCTATGAAATATGCAACCTTCCCCTAGTTACCATGCTGCCTCCCACCCACTATCATGACCCCAATTCTACCACATAAATCCAGCTAGACCAGGAGATATACAGTGAAGTTGGAAACATGGGAAACTTAAGATAGATGATCCATCAAGACTAGTAAAAGGAGTGGTAATACCAGCAGGGTAGAGGGATGGAGGAATAGCAAGGGAGAACCAACTTCAGGGATCTACACGTAGCCTCCTCTCTGGTTCACGGACAACAGGGAAGTGAGTGTTGGGACACATTGTACAGTGTACAGGATGAAAAATAATTTATAAATTAGAGTTCTTTTTAATAGCACTTATTTTCCACATCAATGGGCTGATGCAGTTGTCACATCAAAGGACTCAGCATAGCAATTATGAAGACTGAGCAAGGTCAGGTGGTGATATTAGTGGAACAGAACGCTGGGCATGAACAGCAATAGACACAACATGACTTTTCTTCCCTCTTCCCAGGCATGATTTCCTTTTTTTATTCCTGTCAATTATCCTGGCATTTAGAGGTGGTGCAGCCCACGTTGTGTTTTCATTAACCACAAAGAGATTCTGCAGCAGCCTACTCACTGTGCTTTTGTTGTTGTTTTTTTTATTTTCTAGAATGTGCAACTTGTAATTAGTAGTAATAAACAGTTTCTTGACTCCAAAATATGTATCTTTCAATCTCTAAGAATAGTTATGTATTTAGATTTAATCACTGTGTTTGAATAGAAATGCAAATAAACAGATAAAATCACCCCAGTCGTAATAATAAAAGTTTATTTGCTTTAATACTCTTATTGATATCCCAAGAAGTATGTCTTCACCAATATTAAGATATTTTAAAGAAGAACAATGTCTAAATAAATAAGTGAACATTGCAAATGAAGACACAGAGGCAGAAGCAATAACTGCCTGAGAGATATGTGGCAGTCATGTACTTATGTTAATTTTATGCTTGGAATGTAGGGATGGAGTCTAGTCTGTTAATCTGGAGATAGCCATTGAGTAGCCAATGAGGCCTCTGTGTGGGCATGGCTTTCTCCTGAGACTTCTGGGAAATCTCATGATATTACCTTCATGAAGATGAGAGCCTATCTTTCCCAGTTGTGGGGAGGTAGCCCCAGAGACAATGAATTACAGACAAGACAAGATGGCAGCATCCGAGAAGCTGAAGGAGTCAGAGGAGAAGCCACATGGCTATGTCCTGATGGAGCAGACCTCTGAAGCTGGAGAGGCCATGTGGGGACCCCTGCCAGCGATGAGTTGCTTCTGCCACCATGGGATGCTGTTGATGGACACTGTGCCCTGGAAGTGAGGAGCCATGGTGAAACCCCTGCCAGCGCTGGGATTCTGCACCCACTGACCTGTAACTTCGTGAGTCGGAGGGAAAAATTATAGACTGGTATTGGGCATATGGGCTAATAACGGATTTATGACTTTGAACTGGACTGGGTTGGGATGATTTCTCAGTGCTACGTTCCTTTTGTATATAAGCCATTCCCTTTTATCCATATGCGTGTCTATAAATTTGTTTCTCTAGTCTACAAAGACTAACACAGGATATTTAGATGGAAAAATGCTCTGGAATTAGTATGCTGAACTTATTCAGGTTTGCAAATTTTGAAAGATACTGTTTTTCAAGGTTAATGGGATGCTTTCAGCCATTTGAGACAGATTACTTCAGAAAACTTTGTAAGAACTTATACAAACACTCAAGATCAACCATTTTAATTTTCTTCTTTATTAACTAAAATTGTAATAGGAAAGGAAGATATGCATGTATTGAAAGCCTCCCCACCCCCAATCATCTTAGCTCATTTATTTTCCCCACAAATATTTTAGTGCCTATAGTCCCCAAACACTGTTTAGAAGTCATAGGTCTTATATTTATTTTGATATATAAAATCTCTGTTCTTGAGAAAATACATTTTATACCTAGAGGCAGAAAATAAGCCTAAGTTAAATTCAAGGAATTTCAGTGAAGACCCTAAAACATGTAATCCACTTAACAGCTAAACTCCTGTCATGATAAATAAAGGGGATGAAAATTTATTGAAATTATGTTATGTTAAGAGTTTGACAAGGCTTAGTTCTGGCCTCATTTTATTAGTTCATGTTATGGGACATTGATTTAAAGACATTATATGCATTGTAACAATTTATTCTTTTAGTCCCAATTATTTTTTGTCCATTTGCTCAACATATACTCTTACTGTCTCTATGAAGATGACATGCTAAATGCAAAATTCAAGAAGAAATGCGTAAATAGAGACAGATAGTAAGGGGAAATGTCCATCCTCAAAAATTTGAATGTGTAAAGAATTGTCCTATATTGCTAGGCCAGGTGAAAACTAACATGAAGAGTGTTTGCTGTATTTCCAATTTGAGACATAGCAAAAAGGCTGTCTTGCAAAATGACCTTTTCACAAGTAAATGCAGGAGGTGCTTAATATGTTAGCAAATAAGTTAACCCTGGTTTCCACAGCAAGTACATAGAAACAGAAAAACAAAAATTGACAAGCCCTTCCTCAGGTAGAAAATCAAATGAAAGTCAGACTTCAGAAAAGTATGAACTACCATGACAAGAGTGTTTGGGCAGTCTTCGGGGTTGATCTTTGAGGGGTTGATCTTTTATGATCTTGATTCATAAAAGAGAAAAGAAAGACTTGAAAGAAACCTGTTCATTGGTTGCTGGGTTAAACAAGGAAGGATGGTACCTGAGAGGTCAGAAAGAGAGATGACCCAGAGGACTTCCCAGTGGCACCCCAGGGAGACCTCCTTGCTCTGTTGCAAAGAAGATGAGCTTTTTGTGCACCCTCAATGCTTTAGCAATGACATATCTAGTCGCTATATATTTCATGCAGCATCAAATGTGCTATTAAAAAGTTGAACATTTACCTGAAAGGACTCCTTTAACCAGAAATAAACCATTTCATTCAGAAGAGAGGTAAATAATAAATAGGGTTGTCTCCCATGATTTTCATAGGATACAGAGTTATGGGAAAATATGGTCAGTTATAAGAAATAAGGTCTGAAATCTCTCATTGTATATCTGAGGTACTCTTAATTCTATAATACTTAGTCATATTTTCATATTTCTATGGTATGCATGAGCAATTTTTGTACTTACGATGTGACTAAAAATAATGCTTCTATTTTTGCACTAACATGTACATTACAACTGGTTTTAAAATTGTGATTTTACCTCACTCTATTAAAGGTTCATCAAAATCTCGCTATTGGGAAGTTATTTATAGAAATGATATAAATTTATGTTTGAGAGGCTGAGCCCCGGTAGTATAGTGGTTATGCGTGGGACTGCGGCCCACTGGGATGGAGGTTCAATTCCAGCAGTGGGGCTGGGCCTCCTACTCCCACCGCCGGAGAGCAGTGATGCCCCCCCCCCCCAAAAAAAAATTTATGTTTGAGGAAAGTAGTTAATTTTAGTCAATTAATATTTAGTGTTAGTAACAAATAGTTTTTAATATTTGTTCAAAGTATTTAACTAAGTAGAGTATTAAACTCCAAATTGTCCTAGATATTATGGATAAAATCTAACTGTGAACATAAATGGGAGAGTCATGCAAGACAAAATTCTTGACAATTTCAACCATTTCTCTATTGACCACATATAATATATATTCAAAATTCAGTTGTAAGGTTTGATAGATTGTATTAGGTAATTTGCTGCACAGACCCCTTTTAAAGTATTACTAAGGTGTTACTTTGGTACACTTGATTGAAGGTACACTTGATGGGAGGCGTGGTATTTTTATTGCCTCATATACATGTGAAAGCTGGACATTGAATAAGGAAGAGCTAAAAAGAATGGTTGTATTGGACTTGCACTGTAGCAGAAGAATATCAAAAGTATCTTGAAATGCTAAAAAAAACTTTAAAAACCTGTCTTGGAAGAAGGAAGGCAAGGATGGTGAGACTTTGTCTTACATTCTTAGAAGATGTTGTCAGGAGAAGCCAGTCCCTGGAGAAGGACATCGTGTTTGGTGCAACAGAGGGACAGCCAAGGGAGGACAGGAAGTCCCTCAGGGAGATGGATTGACCTTGTGGTTACAACAATGTATAGAAGCATAGGAACATTTGTGAGGCTGGGGTAGAACAGGGAAATATTTCATTCTGTTTTTCATAAGCTTGCTGTAGATCAGGGCTGACTTGGTCATACCTAACTATGTTATACATTGTCCACTTATTTTGTACATGTATCATATTTTTTCTCATAAATATTTATACTCAGAAATAACTAAGCACATATTAAATATAACATTGGCTATCACTGAAAAATGACTGGGATGACTAGAGAAACAACCAGAGAAACTCATCTATCTATAAGAAAGGGCTTTCTATCAGAGTAATTATATTTTAAGAAAACCTTCCAGCCCATTTCAGATCAAGTCTATATGACCAATGTTAGCTCCTAAGTCTGATCCTACTTCATAAAACCCTCTTCTGACTAACGCAGTGCATGCAATGTTGAAAAATGCAGAAAGATCAAAGGCCAGTAAGTGCAAAGTCTTGTGGATCCAGTGGCAATGGCAGCATCTCTAGGGTGACTCCATGTAGCTTGTCAATGGGATGTTGAAGCAGAGAGAGTGGCCACCTCCAAGGAGAAAGAGGAAGAGGAATGGCACCTTCTTGGCTGACCCCAATCAAAGTGCAGATTGATTGACAGGCTAAACTCTGTCATATGTTCCCATGGAAGACTCGTTGGCACAAAAACCTAACTACCATACTGGCTTAACACATTATGGAGCCACACCCACAAATACTAAGGTTTCTATTTTTGGAAAAATTGACATAACTTTTGATACATTCCTTGGGGGATGCATTGCATGAATTGAAGCCTATAATAGTTTATATATTACATTTTTAACTCTTGAGATTATTGAATTATCCTCACTATACAAAACAAACAGATTCAACTGGCTGAGGAACAGTTTTAGAGTGAAAACATTCTCATTTACCCTAGGCCCCATCACCCCCTTAAATCTCATCCCAATCTGGTTTACTTATTCATGTTATCTACTATGCACCTATACTTATTTACCTTTTTTTCCATGTTGAGATTTTTTTCATGAACTTAAAAATACAGGGCAATGAACTCTAAGGCAGGATATTTTGACTTTAACTGCTACATTGCCTACATAAATGGCAATGCCTGACATATAGCAGGGTCTCAAATTTTGTTGAAAAAATCAATATAATAATAGTTTTTCTTTTTAAATTTCCACAGAAATGCTATTCTAGCTTCCTTATAACAATGATCATGATAAGTTTTTCTCATAGAACTGACTCCACTAAGCAGTAAGAACACTTTACAAGATAAAAGTGGTGTCTGTATTTCTTTTTAAAGTTAGTATACAAGTATTCTATTAAAACCTTCCACCTGCTCTAAATTGTCTCAGAAGACTTAACTTAGAAAAATCACACCAATTACCAGACCAGTTGGCATCTGAATAGGGAGAGAGTGAAGCTTGAATGAAATGTTAATGATGTAATCGATTTTAAAAAAATCATTGGATTTAATTGGGTGGTAGAAATTGCTGGACTAACACAACTGTATTAACTAAGAGTGCACACACTGAGGGTTAGGATCATTTGGTGTGTGTGTGGGGGGGGGGGTTGTTAAGTGCATTTTCCAGATTTTTCCACATTAATATTTTACAAAGTTCTAATGTCTTAGATGGTGAATAATAGCAGTCAATAAATAAAGCAATGCTATTTAAAAATATTTTTGTCACTTTTAGTTCTGGAATAATGCTTCCTGTGGTTGCAACCCTGCTTCACCATTTAGTGAATGGAAAACTGAAAATTACCTGCTCATTCTGGGCCTCTGTTTCTTCATCTATAAAATGGGGATAATGATAAACTCCATTGCATAAGATCATTTTGGAAAGCAAATGAGTCAACCAATACAAAAATGTAGAACAGTGCTCAATGCATTTAAGTTGGTAAAGAGTGTTCAGTAGTATTATATAACATATTCTAAAACAGAAATGGAAACATGGTTTATGGACATTGGTCTTTTCTATAAGGTTATTTTAGTGTCCATTGATACAACTTAATTAGAGTAGCAACTATTCCTAAAACATGCTTATGGGACACTCAATTCAGCAACCCAAGTTTATGTGGATTCAATAGTAAACACAGACAAGACACAATCGACAAACTGTTCAATCCCACTCAAATGTACTTTTCCAGATCATCGAAAGTTCTATCATTACCCAAACCTATCTGTCACTCAACTTGAAACCTCATCCTTTCTTCATAAATTACTGGGTACAGAACACAACTTCAATAGTGTTGAATAATATAAATATGCTTGAATTATTTCACAAATTGTTTATTTTAATTAACTTAAAATTTAAACAAGTGACTGTTTAATAACTCCTCCGGATGGTGCTGTAAAGAAATGTAAATAAACAATGCCAGATGAAGTACAAGAAATTTTAAGAGAAGCAGACATTTTAAACTATGGATTATCCATCTAGAATATTTTTGTCTCTTAGTCATTGAATATGCTGTCAATATAGTAATTGCACATTGGCTGCTAATCCCGAGGTCAGTAGTCCAACACAACCAGCAAACTAGGGGAGAAATGGTGTCTGTTCCATTTCTAAGAGCTACAATGTCAGCGACAATGTCAGAGATAATGTCACAGCAAGTGTCTTCCCTGTCCTATAGGGCCACTATGACTTGGAATTGACTCAAATGCAGTGAGAGTTTTGGGTTCATTTTCTTTCAATAGCTTTATTGGGGGCTCTTACAGCTCTTTTAACATTCAATACATCCTTTGTATCAGGCACATCTGTACACATGTTGTCATCTTAATTTCCAAATATTTTCTATTTGAGCCCTTGGTATAAACTCCTCTTTTCCCCTCTTTTGTTTTTTAAAAAAAAATCATTTCTTTGGGGGCCCATACAAGTCCCATCATGACCAACACACACGTCAATTGTATGCATACCAAATTTGCAAACCTATTGCCATCATGACCCCTGAAATATTTTGAGAGGCATTCAGAAAGGAAAAAATAACTTTTACATGAAATGCCTCTAAATAAAAAGACTATGTCCAGAGAAAATCCGTAAGGTCCAAATAGTCTGAAAAATGTCTCTTCATTTTTTTTGTACAATTAAATATCTGTACAAAGAAATTATCTCTTACACATGATATTACATGTCACTAGACTAACACAAACAGGTTAATTTTGTTTTCATTGTTCATTTTGAAAAGAGAGAAGCTAACTCCTTTGGTAAGAAACTAAAAAAAATGTTACTCCTAATTATCTGTTATGATGATGTATCTTGTATTTTAGACCAGTGGTTCTCAACCTTCCTAATGTCATGACCTTTTAATACAGTTCCTCATGTTGTGGTGACCCCCAACTATAAGATTATTTTCTTGACTACTTCATAACTGCAATTTTGCAGCTGTTATCAATCAGACGCCCCCTGTGAAAGGGTCATTTGACCCACAAAGGGGTTGTGACCCACAGGCTGAGGACCGCTGTTTTAGACCACTATGTATGATGGGCTCAGTAGTGACATGAAAGTTTAGATGATAAATACTAAGAATTTTTATACTTTGTCTAAATATTTAATATGAAGCAATTTAGAACTTTTCTAGTTTAAAAATATTTATTTCAAAGTATGAAACATGGAGAAGGGGAAACATGGCTGTCAGAGAACAAGTTCAAGAATGCCTCTGCAATAACTACTGAAGAGGGTCCACTAGAGTGGACATACTGCACTTCCTGGAGGTGGGGAAAAAAAAACTTTTTAGGTAAGGAGACTTTCACAAGCATAGATTCTTAAAGTGGGAGAGCAGCAACATCTGCTGACCAACATCTCTTGACCATTGACCAACAACTTGAGATGCTTCTATGAGTTCTGCTCCTCCCTGACAAGGCTAATATTTCCTGGCTTCGGAGGTAGCCCAGCCAGGCAAGTTTCTTATCTCATGGGTTTCTGTGTGGAAAGTTTGATGTGTACATTCCCAGGGCCCAGGATACAACTTTTGCCATATTTTCCCTTTCCTCCTTATCTCCTGATTTGTTCTTCATTGTCCACCTCCAGACAGCACACAGGTACACACAATAACACTACCAAAAGGCAGGGATTCTCAATCATAAGGTGATTTCATTTTTTTAAACTTTATTTTGTTTGTTTTGTACTTGCTTATTATAATATTTATGTCAATTTGTTCTAGTTATCCCTCATTTTCTCTTCCGGTGTAACCTCACTCACTTGAGAATAAGCATTCTCCCAGGCAAAAATAGACAAGCCTATAGATTCTGGTACATGGACACAAGCATGGGTTTTCCTTTTTCCCTCTCAGTACAGAGACAAGCTCTATTAAATGGTGTCACAGCAACATAATTTCACCACCCGCACCCAAGCCACCTTGAAGTATTATGTCTCATTTGACTCTTGTTATCTACCCATTTATCTCTTTGTACTCTCTCTTTTCCTTGGGAAATATACTTTCATAAAACTTATTTTTGTTGTTGTTGTTCTTGTTGTTGTTGCTGTTGTTTGGGGCATCACTGCCTCTGGTGGTCGTGGGCGCTACCCAGAGCTGCTCTTGAGAGCTGCCGCTGGATTTGAACCGCCAAGCCCACGGGCCTCAATCCCACACTCAACCACTTACACCACCGGGGCTCAGAGAAACTTATTAATTCTGGTTGCTCCTTCTAAAATACATTTTCTCATTAGTTTGACAAATCTGTTGACCTACCCAGACAGCTGCTTATTATTTACTATCATTACTTTATTTACTCTCACTCTTCTACACCATCCATCTCCTCTTGTTTCCATTTCAACACCATATGTTTCCTGGAACATAATATACCTACCCTATGCCACTAGACAGGGGAAAATATCCATAAATGACTCAGTAGCTCACAGAACATTATTAGCTGTACAAGGACACAAACATATTAAACTCAAAATAATGAAGTAAAACAAACACAAACAAATGAAAATCACCCAAAACAAAGGGAGAACTCTGAAAAATGAGCTCCAGAGCTACCTGAAACAGCATTCAGAAGAATTATGTGTAGGTCCTTTCAGGAACAATGCAAGATATTGGAAAGCTAGGATTCTTAAAATAAAAGGAATTCCAGAAGATGAGCAATGAAATTACATAATTCACAACACAGGAGAAGACCCAAGGAATAGGTTAGAAGAAAAGGAAAATCAAGACATGACCTTAAAGACAATCACTATGACTATAATAAACAAGAGAGACAATCACCAATAACAACACCAGTAAGAGAATCAAAAGAAAACCTGAGAATAATGTGGGACACTATCCAGATAAATAATTTGTATCTTATAATGATCCTGGGACAAGAAGAAAGAAAACAATCTACCGAGAAGGTAGCACAAGAAATCATGGAAGAAAATTTCTCCAGGTCACAGGAGAGAGAATAAAGTAAGTACTTAAGAATCAGAGAGAACCCTAAATAGGATAAGCCCCCACAGGAAAAAATCAGAGCATATCATAGTGAAATTCTTCAGTTTGAAGAAGAAGGAAATAATTCAGACAGCAATTCAAAGAAATATAACAAGTGCTCACAAAGGAAAAACTATAAGAATAAAATCAAACTTCTCAGCAGAAACAATGCAGACAAGAAGACAATAGAGTGAAAATATACATCTATATAAATTTTCTGAAAGAAAAAAACACCAATCAAGAATTCTATGAACTGTAAAATTATTCCTCAAAAACAGGGGAGAAATATAGATACTTCAGACAAAGAAAAGCTAAAGGAATTCATAAATTACAAAACCACAAAAAATGTTAAAAGGATGAAGCAGTTAGATTTCATGTGAATTCACTCTTGTGTAAGAATGGAGTCAAACCCTGTGGATCAGGTCACAGCATGAAGATGTCTCTTGGCAAGGGTTCTGGGAGCACTGGACTCACAGCTTAAATTGGACTGGGCTTGAATGCCTTCTTAATATGAAATTACTACTTGATAGAAAGTTTTCCCATTATACATATATTGACTATCACTGGTTTTCCTTTCTCTAGGTAAGCCAATCTACCACACTGAACAACAGAGAATTAATAGCAACAAAAGGCAAAACTGAGAAAACCTTATGTTATAAAACCACCCAGAAACCAACACAATGAAAGTAGCTCATAAAAACAGACTGAGCTCCAGTCTGAACCCTACAGTGTGGTCAATCAAGAATGGAACAAAACACATCAGTAATGGGAGCAAAGTCAAGCCACAAACCTCCAAAGGAGCACCAGAATAGCTCCTTCTGGCGAGGAGAAGTTCCTGGAACACCCTCCACCCCCCACCCCAGGAACAGCAGGGACATAGTCATAAAGATCAGTGGACAGACCTGGAATTATCTCTGCTTTCTAAGGTCTTTTGCTAGCTACTATTATTTTTCTTTGAATATGTATTTTTCTATTTCTTTTTTCTGTATTTTTCTTCAATTTATTTATTTTGTATTATCGATATTATTGGTGGTTTTCCTTCCTATGTAAGAATGGGAAACAAACCTAAGGAGAAAGCAAGGAGACCCAAGGTTTCAGAGGGACTTAGGGGGAGAGGGAGGCAGGGGAAGGGAGAGGTGAGCTAACAACATCACATACAGGAAAAACTAGGGAATTGAAATGAACAATGAGGACATAGAGATCCTTAGGGTGTTGGAGCAACAGCAACCTAGCTGAGAGGAGTTACTAAGAGGCAAAAGAAGGGCGAGTGTCATGGTGGGAAAGGGGAAAGGTAAAAGGAGACAGAGGAAAGATCTTGGAAGCAAAACCATGAATAGAGG
Organism: Nesogale talazaci; assembly: GCA_004026705.1. NCBI lineage: Eukaryota > Metazoa > Chordata > Mammalia > Afrosoricida > Tenrecidae > Nesogale > Nesogale talazaci. Next base: position 15,086 of record PVJH01007190.1, on the reverse strand, counting down.
TGTAAACATAGCTGTGCACTCATGTAAATATATTGAGTCATAAAAATAGCGGTATTGACATAGGTAAATAAGCTTATTTGGCAATGCATTGAGGGAGTGGATGGACTATGGGCCTCTTCTGAAGCCCTGCCTCAAGAGAAGAACACTTTGCTCTGACAACTGGCCCTCTGTGTTGCTGATCCTCCAGGCATAATCGCTGAAGACAAAATGGGTGCATAAGCAAATATGGTGAAGAAAAGCAGATGGTTCCCAGCATCTATTCTGCCCAGCAAAATAAATAGCATCTAGAATCTTAAAGGCTTGAAGATAAACAAGTGACTATCTAGCAGAGAAGCAATGAACCTACATGGAAGAAGCACACCAGCCTGTGTGATTGATCATGAGGTGTCAGTGGGATCTGGTAACAGGCATCATAAGACGCCAAACAAACAAAAAACATATTGTTGACACAAGGGGTCTCAGAGCAGAGACCCATGTCCCATATGTTAATAATATGATATCCTCTCACAGAAGGGTCTCAAGGAATAGGTGAATCAACCAGTGTGATGTATAGCACTGACTAAACACACAATATTCCTCTGGTTCCTGAAGACTTCCTCAAAACCCACCATAATGGCCCCAATCCTGCCTTTAACTATGAACTAGCCCAGAGCAGGTACCCAGTACAGATAAGCGTTCTAAAGACAGAGAATTCAGGTCAGATAAACCATTCAGAAACAGAAATGGAAGTAGTGATGCCAGGAGGGTAGGGGGGAAGTGGTGAGAGGAGTGGGAGAGAAACCTCATGGGGAGACAGTGGCCAGTGTAAGATATGCCACTAATAATAATTTATAATTTTCAAGTAATCATGAAGTTAGGAGGTAGGGGGGATGGGTAAAAAGAGGATCAGAACTCTGACTTAGCAGAACTAAGAGCTGTAAGAACTTTGCAATAAAATGAACCTTGAGGGAAAAAAACAAAATCACAGAAATAAAAAAGGTATAAAGATTCCCCGACCCTTAACTCCCTACCCCACAAAAATAGAATAAAAGAGGGTAGAGAAGAAACCAAACACAGAAAAATGATTTAAAAATAAACAAACAAACATATGTTACCTTAGTAAACATATGCATATTGCAACCAATGTAATATTCCCCAAATGCATCAATCCAATGACCTTATAGTTGAAAAGAAAAATAAATTGTTCAAAATTAATAGTGAGAAACTTCAACAGACCACTGTGGTGGGTAGGTTTGTTATGCCAACATGGTCACAGAAGATTGGTGGGTCTGTTGTGACCGCATGACCAATGAACACACGGGATGAATTGAAGGGCAGAGATAGGAAGGGCTCAGTGAGTCGTGCCCTCTCGCTCGCTTGCTTTCAGATCTTTGGACCAGACAGTTGCTTTGCTCATCCTATGCCTTGATCTCCAAGCAACACTACCCGTGGGACACCTAATCATGGACTGTATCGCTGTGAGTTGAGGATCCTTCAAGCCCTACTTCGCCACACTCCTGGGATATACATCTCTTGAGCTGGGGACTGTTGGACTCTGTTGTCTGGCTGACGTGGTGACCTGCTCTGCTGTTTGCTGCCTGTGACCAGATAGCCTGAATTGCTCTACACAGGACTACTTAGCGGTCCTCCAGATTTGAAGGACTGCCAGTCTTCCGGCTGTCTCACCCAAGTGAGTTGCACCGAGCAATTTGTGCTGCTTTATAGATTACTTAACTGTTTCTTTCTTATCTTATATACTCGTCTTCCTATATAAATATATAAAGAGAATTACTAGTGTCCTGGTTTTATTTCTGTAGAGAACCCTCTCTGACATAATCACTGTCAAGGACAGATAGGTTATCACAAAGTCAATTCAATAAAGAAACAGAACTTAGCAACAAAACCAACCAGTTTGACCTCCTAGACAAATACAAAGCACTCACCTAACATCAACAGAGCATAATCTCCTCCGTTTCATTATGTGATACATACTCTAGGATACGTTACATGTTAGGTTACAAAGCATCCTCAAGCATTTTAAAAACATAATTCTCCTACAATCTCTTTTCTCAGTTCACAAGTCTCAAAACATAGAAACCAACAATAGAAATAGCAGAAGCATAAAAACAAAACATGAAGACTAAGCAACATACTTTTTAAAATTTTACTGGATAATTGAGCAAATAAAGAATTCTTTGGGGTGGTGAGAAAAAAAAATGAAAACTTTTCCTACCAAAGTTTGAGGCACAACAAAAGCAGCTATCAGAGGGTAGTTTATAGCCATTATTACAAACATGAAAAAAAAGCTGAGAAATCAAACAAGTGACATCTTACCATAACGCTTCCAATGACTAGAAGAAAGACAACAAACTTGCAACAACTGAAGAAGAAATAATCCTAAAGACTGAAGCAGAAATTTTAAAAATTGGAAAAAAAGAATAACAATAGAAAAGTCAACAAGACATGAAATTGGTTTTTAAAGGGATTTTAAAAATTGACAAAATGCTGGCAAATTTAACAAAGAAAGGAAATGCAAACATTTAGAATCAGAAATGAAAAGGTGACACTAGAGATCCAAATGAAATAAAAATTAGCAAGACATTACTACAAAAGCCTCTACTGCAACAAAATTGTTAATGCAGAAGAAATGGAAAAATACCTAGAAACATAATATCAATCCAAATCAGCACATGTGGATACAGAAAACCTGAACAGACCAATAATAAAAGAAGAATTAGAGAAGGTCAATAAATTTCCAACCAAATAAAGCTCAGGACCAGAAGGTTTCAATGGAGAATTATACCACGTTTTCAGGAAAGAGTTGTCACCCACTCAACACAGACTATTCCAGAATATGAACTCAATCTGTTGTGCATAGGGTGGGTAGAAGACAGGACAAACCTGTTGGCCACTAACAACACCACCCACCAACATCTCCATAATCTTAACAGTTGTTTTGGGATATAGTCCAGAAATTGTAGACACCATTCTCCTCTATGCTGTAGTATGTATAAGAATTTTATCCTTTTATGTCTAAATAATATATCATTAAATGAACTTTTCAATTTTTTCTATCTATAGGTTCATAAACATTCAGTTGTACATATGCTCATATAGTTAATGCACATAAGAGTTGGATAGAATTTTTAATGATGTAAAAGTCAGATAACAAGATAGTTGGTAAGTGAGGAATACCTGTATTATGCCATTATTAATTCTGTCCCTTAGATTATAACCCTAATCCTCCAAACCTAAAAAAAATCTATCTCATGAGTTGTCTTATTATGTAAAAGAAATATCAATAATTGTATATCTTCTGTTCATTAGATAGATAGGCAGAGATAGGTAGATGATGATAGTTGATAGATGATGATAAATAAATGATAGATAGATGATATATATATGTAATACACAGGTAGATAGATAAATAGACAGATAGACATGCATGCCATACAGATAACTGTGGCATATAGCTCTCTTTCTATATATAGCTTGGCAAAAATATTTACCCACATATCCATACTTAGACACATATATTCTTTTATGTATACATATATAACTAAATATGGGTAAAAAATTGTATTCATTATATCCTTTCCAAAAAAATAGCCTTTCCTTTTCAGCACTTCTTAGTGGCATAATATACCTAGGGGTTGTGACATTGTTACCTTGGACAGCCTGTGTACACTACTCACATGCATTGTTGCCTCTTAACATCACCAAACAAAAGTGTCAGCTATCTCAAAAGTGTTTTCTCCCCACCCCCCCAACACGCATCCCAAGTAAGCGTGGAAGAATCTCTGCACATTTCCATTTCTCTTCTGATAAAAGTGCAGACATTTATCCTCTTGTGATTGACTTATTTCACTCAGTATAATGTCCTCCAACATTAACCAGACTATGCATCAAGAACTATCATAATTTAAGCAGTGCAGTATTTCATTGCATTTTGTGTTGCTGCTGCTGATGTTAGAGGTCCCTGAGTGGATCCCAACTCCTAAGGGCCCTAAGTACATGGGAACAAAGCAGTGCCTGGTCCTGCACTATCTCCACGATTATGACATTACTGTGTCAATCTATCTGAAAAGATGCTCCCGTTTCTGAGGCTCCTTCTCTTTGCCAATAATGATACCCTTTTTCCAGGAATTGGTCTCTTCTGATGACATGTTAAAGTAAGTGAGATGGAATCTTGCCATCCTCACTTCTTTTTGTGTGTGTGTGTCCAATTTATGTTTATTATTATTTTTTACTATTTTTTCACTTCTAAAAAGAATGCTGGCTATACTTCCTCCCAGACAGATTTGGCATTACATCATTGGATATAAGTTTTGGTTTGTATGTATATATTTACCTTTCTTGTGCATCCCTCTTGAAAAGTTAAATGGCCAACCACATGGTAACTCTGCTTAATTTTTAATGGAATGCCAAATTAATCTTCAGAGATCCATCACCATTTTATATGTTTACCAACAATGCTATAATTATAATTTAATGAGACAATTTAATGGCTAGGTGCCACTGAGTTGCTTTCAACTCAAAGACCAACAGTGGCACAGTGTTTAATTTCTCCTCATCTTCACCCAACAATACTTTTGATATATTTTATTGTCATTCTTATCAATGTGACATTTTGGTTGTGATTACATTTCTCTAATTACTAATGATGTTGATCGTGTCTTCATGCGCTTATTGGTATTTAGGTGCTGTATTTGGAGAAATGTCTACACAGATCTTTTACCCTTTTGTAATTAGTCTATTTCTCTCTTTTATTATTTAGTTGCAACATTTCTTCATATATTCTGGATGCAAGTTCCTTATCAAATATATATGATTTGCAAATGTTTCTCCCAGTTCACTCTTTTAATTTTCACTTTTGACTATAATATTTGCAGTAAAGATAGATTTTGTCTGTTTTTAATTTTGATGTAGTCAAGCTTATCCTTTTAATGTCTGCCCCATATCCAACACAATGAATCCCCAAATCAAGGTCTATAATCTAGAAGGAAAGTGAGGCCTTCAATTTTGTTCTTCTACCAAGTTGTGTGGGTTATTCTTTATCCCTTGAATTTTTTTGAATTTTAGAAGTCTTGTCAATTTCTTCCCAAAAGCCCTGGGGATTGTGAAAGAGGTTATGTTGAATGCATAGATCAATGTAAGTCATTAATATCTTAACAATATTAAGTGTTGCAACTCACAAACATGAGATATCTTTTCATTTATTTGGGTCAATCTTACAATAACAATTATGTGTAGCTTACATTCCAAACACTTATGTTTCTTTTGTCAAGGAGCCCACGTAGCGCATTTATTTAAGACTCATCTGTTAACCAAAACAACAGCAGTTTGAATCCATTAGGGATTCCATAACAGAATAAAGCTACTGATCTTGTTCTTTAAAGATTAGAGCCTAGGAAACCTTATGAGATACTTCTAGCTGTCCTAGATGATAACTATAAATCAGTCAACCTATTGAGACTCTAGAATGAAGACATTTATTATTTGGAGGTATTATCAATGGACTTGCTTTCACAATTTCTTTTGCAGAATGTTCACTCCTGATGATGTTTTAGGTCTTTAAATGATTCTCACCCACAGTGGCCCATATACAGCACCTGTGACTATCCATTTTTGCAGCCATCGTGTCAATCTGTTTCAATGAGGCTTTTCCTTATTTTTCTGTCCCTCTACATTACCATGTAAGATGATTTTCCACGGGCGAGTTCCTCCTCATGAAAATGTAAAAAATGTAAAAAATTATGTGAGAAGTCTCAGCATTTTTGCCTCTAAGGAGATTCGGGGTGTTTCATTCCAGTATTTATTCATTTATTTATCGGTTGTTGATTCATTCATTCATTCATTCATTCATTCTTCTGGCAGTTTATGGTAGGTTCTTCACTAAAACCATGGTTCAAATACACTAATTTCCCCCCATATTTATTATTTATTATCTCAGTGTGCTAGGCTGGTTGGCTAGAGAAACAAATGGCAGTGGAAAGAGCAGGGGAAATCTTTAAAATTCAAGAAAGTGTTTCGGGCCAGTCCAACTCAAGTTCATGTGTCCATTGCTAGTTCCAAAGTCCCTCTTCAGGCTAATGCAGTCACAAGCAATGATACAGAATGTGGGGAGATCACAGGTCTGGGAAGAAGAGTCCTGTGGACCCAAAGTCACTGGACACATGGCAGGGCTGCAGCAGCTCTCAGGTCCAGAGCCCAGACCCAGCAGGCAGGGAGGGGAAGTGGAAGAGTTAAGGTTAGGAAGGCTACAAGCCCAGGGAAACAGTATCAGGCTGTGACCTGTGATTGACAGGTTTAGTTCTGCCTTTAGCTAGGTGTCTCTAGTTATTAAAAAGTGCCCCTATTACCATATTTGGTTCCTCATGCATATATGACAATTGAAAAGACTACGGCTAGGGTTAGGCACATGCTAGTCTTCAAAGCGACCCCTATGTTCCTAAACACTTTCATAAGTCTTTTGCAGCAAATGGGTCCTGTAACTCCTTGACAGCTATTTCCTAAAATGTGCATTATGGAACCATCAAAGTGAAATCTTTGACAAGTTCAACATCATACCCATGCATCATGGTGTTGCACATGAAGAATACTTTATTGAAAGAAATAATGAAAATTGTGAGCGAAAGAAGGGTCTTCAATTAGGGTTTAATCTTGGTCTCCTTTGCCTGAACTTCCAAAACCCCAAACAATTCTAACACCTGCATTTGTAGTAAATTCCTTGTTACATTTGGAGCCGAATAATCATTGGTTTAATTCCCATTTCTACCACTTACTTACTGTTATTCAGAACAAATCAGCCCAGAAATTTGGGGAATATTATAATTCTGTTTTATGGTTGTGAGGGTCAGTTGGGATACTATGTAGTATGTTTCTAAAACCATAAAACATCTTTTGTCAACTCCTAATATTGTTTTTCCTTTTTATTCATTAACCTCGTTCATCATATTTACCAATTTGAAATCAACTTCAATACTTTCACTACTGAGTATAAGTGAAGGAAGTCTAGTTTCATTTTATACATCGATGGAGTTTCCACTTTTGACCCTCACTATAGTCTATAATATCCTACTGGGGAGTATTTTAGAACTTGAATCTATGTGTTATGACTTGAAATATTAAGGGCTGAATGTGTTATTAACACATAGCTTTAGTGGAAATACATCCTTACATGTGCTTCTGTTTGTTGTTGATGAGAGTCAAAAGTTTTCAATGTGCTTACTACCCCAAAAGTGAATTTGTGCCATCTCTTAGTTCCCCATGTGGCATCTTGCTCAGAAACGATAGCTTTCATTTATCCTGAATTCATGAAAAAGGAACTCCATAACCACTAAGTGACCTACTCTATCAATGATTTGCCAAATCAGGGTCATAGAGTGCACCATAAATAGGCCCATCATTTTCTGTTCTTGTGACATTTATGACTTCAAATCCTACTTACATTTTAATTATTAGATTCAATCCTTATTGCCATTAATACTGACTACCCTTATGCCTCCCCTGGGTGCCAGATCAGACGTGTGACCTCAAGAGCAGGGGTCCTGGTGTGCTCGCACCTCAGTCAGGCTGACTTCCTCCAAGCCCACAGGAGCCCAGTCTCTGCTTCATGGGAACAGCAATTCGGCAGGGGGGGGGGGGGGGGCTGACTGCCTGGTACTTAGACTGAAAGCTAATGAACAGACGTGTTGTAATCTTGGCTTCCCAGGTTATGTAAAAGTCTTTCCAAATTATCTCCCACATAAATTGGTGTTAATAACCATGTGAGTTTTACTGAAAGAGCCGCTATGTTTAGACTATGGAGCAATGGTAGCCAGCTGGTTAAGCTACTCAACTGTTAACCAAAAGACAAGCAATTTGAAGTCACCAGTTACTCCATGGGGCAAAGATGTGGTAGTTCACTTCCACAAAGATTTACAACCTGGGAAACCCTATGGTCTTTATAAAGTCACTGTGAGCTGAAATCAACTTTATGCCAATGGTTTTGTTTGGGGCTTATACTAAGACTAAGTGGGGATTTTCAGTACTTGGGGGAAGCATTTTTCAACCTGTATCTTTTCATATGTGTGCTTTAGCTTTGCCTCTCAGCAAAGGGAATTCAACTATTCTGCACTGGTTTCTCAGTCCAAAGAGAGGCATTTAATTTCTCAGCCACTGCATGGTAACTTAGAGCAATGTGTAGAATCTAAAACGGGAAATGCATACAGTCAGAAGATGTGTGAACTGTCTCAGCCACAGACAATAACCCATGCCTAATGGCTCATTTTCCTCTATATAAATTGAGCGATGTGACAAGGGTAGGGAATATTTTCCCCTCACAAAGAAAAAAAAATCTACCTGCACAGATTTGCTAATCATATTAAGTTGATACACCCATATATAGCATTATCATTCTTTTTTCCTTTATGTGAGGAAGCTGCCCCATTGCCACTCTGCAGCTAAATGAAAGAAATGAAGAAGATTTTCTTTTAAATAAAAATGCTTTATCTTGACTTTGTTGGCAGGAGGTCTCTAGTGAGAGTGGGCCCCGTAGCTAAAATTCAAAACCAAATGACAAGGACACATATAAGAAGTAAGAATTTCCTATTTGTAGTAATATTACACTATTGGTGCTTTTATTAGGCCGTTAGAAGATTGTTGCTAGCTGAAATTACATTACGAATGAAGTGATTTGTTCTCCTCAGACCATACATATATATAATTCCCTTATTTTTTAGGTGAATTGAACTATAATCTTTATCCCTAAATTCAAGGACTAAATAGCAGAGATTCTGTTTTTCTCTCTTCATTCTCCTCTCCACAAAGGATATACTTTGAAGTGTACACTAAAGCTGATTCCCTTGATTATTTTTTAAACTCTCAGAGAATACGCTAATCAGGTTTTAAAACTGTGTTCTGGCATTAACATTATGTATGCGCTAGCTAGTGCTGAGCTAATGGGCTAGGATGAGTCAGATCCCCATATATTTTTATGTGATTTTTTCCCCCATTAGTTTGTCTTCGTTTCAGATTGAAAACTCCCGTTACTTAGCCAATTTTTAAAATGAACTTCATAAATCTCCTCACGTAAAGCACAAGCAGCAGAATTTATTTAAAGTGGAAAACTTTTCCTCCCAATACACTTTTGTAGATTTAGCTGTAAAGGGAAATCAGTTTTAAACAGGCTGGGCTGCTTTGCACTGAAAGAAAATTAAATTCTTGCATCCCTGTGCATACTGCACGCATGATATGCTCTCCATACGATTTCTACCTACGTGATCATCGCTCAGCATGGAAAAAGCTCAGGGGCAAAGGAAGGTCAGAGAGGTATGAGGAGAGCAACAAAAATCAAGATGAACTGAAAATGACTTAATTTCCATACATATTTCATCCTAAGTGCAGGCTCAAAGGAGAAAAGTGCTCACTCATCTTCCTTTTCAACCAAAGCCTTCCCTGAAGCAACACTTCCCTTAAGTGAGCTAAAATAGGCTTCTGCATGGAGTTCAGTTAACATTCTCAGATCAGGTATCACAAGGAATCCTACAGGCCAATTGATTCACTTGTGAATCAGAGAAGCCAAGCAATGACAGTAGTGAATACATGAAAGACACCTTACAGTCATTGGAGCACATGTGTATATTGTTTCATTTCATCCTTTCAATAAGCATCATCAGGGATGAGTTACAATATAATTGATGAGTAAACACTGGCTCACAAAGGTGAACTCCATTGAACAAGATTTAGTGATAATCCATAGGTAACCTTCGTTTTCAAACCTCAAACCTGTGTTCTTTCCAATACACCAAACTACTGTGAGAGCAACTGTCAAACAACTAACTCTATGGATAAACCTTCTCCTTCCATGAACTGCAAGAACTAAGGGTCTTTTTAGAGCTGCAATACTTTATAAGAATTATTGTTTATATAATGTATGACTAGGAAACTAGAGCTGACTCATCGGTTAAGATCACAGTGTCCAACAGATTTCTTCCTGTAAAGTTGCCATTTTCCTTTTTCTGGCTAGTACATGTGTCAGACTCTGTACATAATGTCTTTTTAAAATTTTGCTCACCCATTGGTGGCTATTGCTTGCTATTCTTAGTTTTATGATATTTTTGCTTTCCTCAATAATTCCATATTTACCAATTAGAATTCTTCAACAAGGAAAACTTGTTCTTCTCTTTGTGTGTACTTTTTAAGCTTCTTTGTCATCTGTGAGATACCTATATTTCCTGCCTCTGCAAATGAGATTAGGTGCGATCCCACTTTTCCTTCATGTTGCCATCTCATTGGCATCTGGGTGCCTGCAGGAAGTGAAGAAAGGGGTCTCATCCCCCCAGCCCCATTGCACGCCATGTGTGCTTCACTGAGGGCCTTAAAATAAAGTGACCAGACGTCCTGCTTTTTAACAATTTAATAACAGCCTGTGGCATTTTAAAATTAAAATAAATATACTACAATACTATTTTTGCATTCTATGAAAATTTTTGTTGCTCCATATGGTCCAAATTTTTAATCAAGAACCCCCACCCCCACCCCCCAGTCAGTGGTGTCCCACTTAAAATCTGGTCACTTTACATTAAAATATGCTTTGTCTCAAAACACTTTTCCCTTTCATTCAAAATGCCTTTTATAACTGAAAAGACATGGTTTCAACAACAATAGCAACAAATTGCAAGCAGAAAATAAGTTTGCCTTACTTGGTGTATAGTGTTTATAACAGTATTACTTTATTCTATGAGCTATATTTTAATGTTATGATGGTGACTAGAATAATGCTTTTCCAAAGAGATGAAGTCATTAGAATCTGTTATCTTATCTTATATTGTAAAAGATTTGCTGATACAACTAAAGATACAAGTGTACCTTGAAATGGTTGGATTTTCCTAGAGAACAAGGGAGAGAGATCATATCGTAGTAGTCCATGGACGTGGAAACAAAAAGGAAAAAATGGATCTGAATGACGCTATGTGAAAGCTCAACCTGGTAATGCTGTTTTCGAACATGGAGGAGTGGCCATGAGTCATGAAAGCAAGGACCTCTAGGACCTGGAGGAGGTCACCACATGGCACTGAGCAAGAAAATGGAGACTTAGAACCTACAATTGCATGGAAGTAAAGTCTGTCCATGACTCAAATGAGCAAACAATGGTTTCTCTCCTAAAGACTTCAGAAAGGAATGTAGCCCTGTGGAAACATGGATCGGAACATCCCAAGAGCCATGCCAGACTTCCCTCAGAGATGTAGACTTTCTCCATTTGAATCAACTATCCAGTCAACCGCATCGACAGGTGGCTCAAATGCTCATTCTGATGACTGCATGCACTTGGAGTTTTCTTTAGATTATTCATACAGGGTAAGAAAAGAAGTAGGGAAGTCAAGTAAGTTAGCCACTATCATTTGTATGAAATATTACACATCAAATAGCTGGATCTATATCTCATTTCTCCAATTCATTAAAATACATGTAGTGTGTGAGGTGTTCCTGGCAGGACCTGTGGATCTGGGGAGAGACATAAAAAGTGCAGGATGTTGCTGCATCTCCTGGAGTGGTCTTGAAGCTGCTGCGTAGTAATCCACACCCTTCGGTAGCTGGAACCTAAGCTTCAAGTCTTCTGGAATATTCTGGTCTTGAGTCAAATGGAAGCTGCTGGGCATCTCATGTTTCCATGACTCCTGGAAAAAACTCTAGTCTTGAGGCAAATAAGACCCCAGGCCAGCTCACCTGACAACCATCCCCTTTCACCTCTGAGACACACTATCAGAATGTTTCTACTTTCTTGATCCTGTAGTGCAATTGGCTGATTGGTCCTGTAATGTGATTAGACAAAATAGTCTTATAAGACATTGGATGGACTAGTTCATCCAGCTATACCTCATTTACATAACTCATCCAGAAACAGAACCTTTACATAACCCCCAGTGTGGGTCTATTGTCTTTCATGTTGTAAACCTGTAATCTTATGAGGATGTCAAGGAAGAAGATGAAAGAAGTCATTTCATTGGTTAATAAAGCATGTATAAGCTTTGTAAAATCTGTAATAAAGTTAGATCTGTGCTATTGAGCCTGGTCTCCAGAATCTCTGTGCACATCGTTTGACTCTGTCACCTTCACTCCCCTGCATTCTGGACCTGTTCCCGCAGTAGTGTGTGTGTGTGTGTGTGTGTGTGTGTGTGTTACTGTTGCTTTTTTATGGGTGCAATAATAAATGATAAAGTAAAATGATATCACTTTCATTATTAAAAGTAGCTTAAAGAAAGGGGTTAGAGGTAAGGAACAAAGCATGAATCTATGTCCAAATGGCTTAACTTCAGAAATGTACCCCACTCACATCCTCCGAGTAGATTTCCACCTATAGAGATGCTACATTGGGTTTCTAAGACTGTAACTCATGGTTTTTCTGACAGAATGACTTCAGCGCTTGACCTGTTAGCAAGCTAATGCTTACTTGATAGCTCCTTCAGGGTTATGTAAAAAAGGTGAGGCCAAACAATAGCAATAGCTCACTTTCATGGAGTCGTTTCTGACACACAGTGATCCCATAGGACAGGGTGGAATTGCTGCTGTGCGTTTCAGGGCCTGTAATTCTTTATAGAAGCAGAAGAGTGCTGCCACTCTTCTTTCTGCTGAAGAGTGACTAGCGGCTTCAAAATGCTCACCGCCACGAGTCAATAAAACTCAAAAGGAAAATAAATAGATGCCCTTTAAAGACATTTAACTTTGGAGAAAAAATAAAACAGATATGGACACCACATCTTTTTTTAAAATGTCAACTTATTGTGAAGGCAGAATGCTATACCTTTGACGCTTGAATTATACACTGACCACCCTCTGCCCCTCATACCCCATCACATGTACAGTGGAAAATCTTTAGGTCACATTTGTCCCCCTACAAAATTGTAAGTTCTGATGGTTTACAGTTGACCAAATGCCATCATTATAGTATAAACAATTCAGTAACATGTATTTTGTACATTAGAGGTACTACATTCTACATTTTTACACAAAAAAGTAAATCAGAGACAATGCAATTAAGAAGAGTATAAGGAAGAAAAATACATCTATCCTCCTGTGCTTTATTTTTTCAATACCATATGTGCATGTCATCTGCTTACCGGAGGAATCATGTTCACATAGAAGAGGCTCAGGGGGAGAGAGAGTCTTGGGTAATGGTGGCAGAAACAGAAGCAGTACAGGAGAAGCATCTTTAGGGGTCTATGTTTTTCTAGCTGGAAAATGGTGCCATTTACCATCTGTCTTTGTTTGCATACGTTGGGTATTCCAAATCAATTTTATCTTTTTACAATAGATTGTGTATATATTAAAATAGTAAATGATAAAATAGAGTAGTAGTTACGTATACACTAGTAAATCTTATGTATTCATAGTACACCTCGTTCACTCACTCACTCATTCACCGCCGTTCAGTCAATTTTGACTCATCATGACCCTGAAGGACAGGGTGGTACTGCCCCTGTGGATTTCTGAGACTTATTATGGGTTTAAACAGCCCCAACTTTCTCCTGCCGAGCAACTTATGGCATCGAAATACTACCTTGTGGGTGAGCAGCTCCACTATAGGAGATTTTTTCCTATAGATAGATCCATGCAATTTAGACTCATATTCTTTAAGGGTCATCTATGTATGGTAATTTTTATTTTCCAATGTCTTAAAAACATTGTAATTTAAAAGACTCTGTTAAGCATGTTCAAGAGGTTAATCACTTTTTTAGGGTATCACTTCATTTAATTTATTTATTTCTCAATCTTTTTCTTCTTAATAAGCTACTTATTCTTGTGAGCAGATTAAACAAAATTTATTTGAGTAATCTAGAAATATATTTCCCTAGTTCAATCCTCTGCATATTTAAATAGGAATAGGAATTTAAGTTGAATATTATGTTAACATAAGAAAAATCTTCAAAGACAGGTAATTCTTTGCTTCTTTGTTTGCTTTTATTATTTCATTCATCTCTTTTTGTCACTTTCACTATATTTATTTACTTATATTTTTATTAATCTTTTTTTGTGGGGGGACTCTTACAAATCTTAAAGCAAACCATCATTCAATTGTACCAGACACACTTGTACATATGTTGTCATCAACTTCTGGTAGATAATTTTTTACTTATTATTTTTCTCAGGTGTTTATTTGGTCTGTATTTTGCTCTTACAATTGCAGTAATTTTACTTCAATGCTGTTCTCCTAAAATGAACATAATAAGTCATAATGTGTTGAGAAACCAGTTTGTGTGTAAAGATATATAGATGAACATTGAAAATTTCCTATGAACTGCTAATATCTTCAATTTTAAAATTACTTTAAAATTTACAAAATTAAAAATTGCATTGCCATTTTCAGTATCCATTTCTGTTTTTCTGCTTTTCTCTCCTGTTTATGATGCTACTGTCTCTTATTAGCCTAAAGTCACTAGCATATGTATACAAAAGGGGATATGAGTCTTATCTGCTAGTTAATGGGTGAGTCGGTTGTTAAGATAAACAATATTTAATAACATTAAGACTCCCAGCTTTGGTTGCAAAGAATTGGGACTTTCAAAAGTTTGTTGCCCCTTCAGTTTCTAGATGTGTTATTTCCTTATAATAATTATTTTCTGCATTAAGCAAAATACAACTTCAGGTAAGTATGCAAAGGAAAAAGAGTGCAAAAGAGAAGGGAGACAATTTAGAGGCTTTAAAATGATGGATTTACGGTCTACATCTATTTACTTGTCAATGACATATTTGAATTTTAACAATTACACAAGTCTTAGCAATCTGTTTTGTTCTGTCTGAGCAGGCGGCATCACAGCTCTGCTGCTGCCGATTTCCAATTAGAGCAGTGTGGAGAAGCCAGACTGGCCATTTAACTTGCCATGGTTTAAGAACGTTGAAGCAGTTAAAACATTGCTTATCAATATTCACTGTCAATGATGCAGTCTTTTTGCAAGGTCATAAGCATTATGAATCATGAATCTCAAAAAATTAGTGAAGATTTCATTTTAGCTATTCTAAATCTGAGATTCTTTATTAAGGCAATATACCTGAATAGAGAAAATTAGTTTATAATTATCAAAATATCAGTTACAAAACATTAATTACAGCCCCAAATTGAAAGACAT